>APFE031218304.1:10320-33932 GCA_000404065.3 Pinus taeda
TTTAAAACTATCTTATACCAAATGATAAAAATAAATAATATCATGGAAATGTCACTGTATAATTTAAAAATATAACATTACTTTCTATTATTTTTTTACTTTTAATCAAAATATCAACTTTAGTAGATTTAATATAACATAAATTATCTCTTTAACTCATTGTTTCTTTTTTTGTGTAAATCAGATAGTTATATTATATAACAAAATAGTGTACAAAAATTCTGCTAAGGCAGATGGACGACTGGGACAGACTATCCAGCAAGACTAAAATGCCTGAGGCACACCACGTAGGGCGGCAGTGGCAGATCTTATTCGCGTACATCACGAGGTTCAAAACATAGCAAACTGAGACATTGACATTGTTAAGAACAGAGAAGGCCATAAAGAGCCGAAGACCCAAACAAGAAGACAAAAAGAGCAGAGGCAGAGACTAGATATGCTTGCCCAACAGACCGATGGTGTCCAGGCCCATTTGTGCAACATGGGTATTCATCCTGGCTTGCGTGGCATTCAGAATATTGTCGCTTTGCTCCGTGACATTTGTAGTCTGAGGGGTAGGAAGGCCCTGGTTGATGGTGTCTTTGAGCAGCTTGATAAGGAGAGTGAGCTTGCGGTCAACGACATGGATGGTGTCCTGAACCCTGGTGATGCAGATGTTCAGAGTGTTGTTGAAGTCCAAGATTTTGGCCATCTGAGCGTCAGTTAAGTTTACTTCCGTGATGTTATTCGGCCTTTCCTTTTCCATGGATTCCAGAGCTTTGGCTATCAGAATCTTAATGCGCCAGCATTCCGCTTGGGTGCGCATGAACTGAGTCGCCCTCTTAGTTGGGGTACCGGGATCATGCAGCCAATTCACTTCTGCCGCAACCTCCTCCTCCGTTCGACCTTTCTCTTCCTGTTTAACCTTATCCTCCAGATCCGCCACCTTGCGCTTGTGCTTGGCAGTGGCTCTGGTTTCATAACCTCTCTTAGCTTCATAGAGGTCCTGATTCGCTGCAGCGCAGCGACTACCACCCGCATCCATGATTTCCCTGTTATGCCTTCTCCCACTGCACCGATTATCATCTACCGAATTGTTTGCACCCTTCACTTGAACAGATATGGGATGAACTAAGTTGCTATGTCTAGCTTTATAGCATCTCCACTTATGAAATCGCCTGAGGATGGTAGCTGTCCCGCTTAAACTTTGGGTACCGATGCCATAAATGGAAATTCGGTTCGCACAGACGAGGCCGATGCAGGCTGAATCAAAGAGGAAGTGGCTACTCATGCCTTGATTGTCTTGATGCCAAGTATGCTGTACGGTTGGAAGATCATAACGGTGATTGGAAGTTGCAGGGGTACTCTGAGTGTCAGCGTGCTGATTTCTTCTGTTCCGAGCTTCAAGTCCCTTTGCTTCATTATGGTTTGACATAAATGTTCTGGGTGCCTTGCCTTGCAAATTCCTACCAGAGGTGACGGATTGGCCAGTGCCGTTGCAGTTGATTCGATCGTTTAAACCGTGACAATGGATATTCGTGCTAGCATACCGCCGCCAGGACGTGCCCTGTCCTGGATGTTCTGTCACGCTATCACTGTGGTCATGATTATTGCTGATGCCGATGATTTTTTCCTTCCGGTGCCTGGTGCTGGGGCCGTCACCCCTTAGGATGAGTCGACGTGGATATTGTCCTTTTCCGCCAGCTGCGCGCATTTCACCTTGAGGGTAGGGCAGTCTACGTCTTGCCAACAACTGTTCGTGATGAGGTGCGGTGTGTCAGCCCCGTGGTTTGCCAGGAAATCTGCTACGCCATTAGCTTTTCTTCTGATAGATTGGAAGACAGTGCCTTTCAGGTTTGCTAACAATTCTGCTATAACCTCGGTAGCCTTCGCCAGTATCCAATGTTTGGTGACTTTACTGATTTGAGTTCCTGCTTGGAGGCGCTTAGCCGCAGAGATTGCCAAATAGGAATCCCCCTCCACGATGAAATTGCCCTATCTGAAGGATCTGAGAATCTTTAGACCTTGCTCCATTGCGGCGAATTCTGCTTCATTGTTCGTGCATTCCCCCAACGACCTGCAAAAGATGTGGATTATGTCTCCTCTGTGATTACGTATGACTCCTCTGATTCCTGCAATACCTGGGTTACCCCTCGAAGCTCCATCAAAGTTCAATTTGAGGCAGGCTTCAGGTGGAGGTTGCCAACTGTGAAATTGAGAGGAAGTGAGGGCTTTGTTTCTTCCGGCGGGGCAACAACTGAAGGCTTCTAGTTGAAATTTCTTTAAGATGTGTAAGTCCTTTCCCTTCGGTTTATCATTTGGGTCGATTTTGCATTTTGCCTGAACTAGCTATTTGATGTTGTTTAATATGGATTCTTTTGCGCATTCAATACTTTGGTTCTCTTCTGTAAAGACTCGTCTATTCCTTTCTTTCCAAATTGTCCAAGTAATGAAACCTGGGGTGCATTTCCAAATGCTGTCCACGCTGTTCATACTGGAGAAGTTTTTCCTCCAATTGGTAATCGAATCCTGAATGGAGTCCCTGTTTCGATCTGTGTCTTCCATTATCGCTTCCATCCATAGCCATAACTGGGATGCCCATTCACAGGAGTTGAAGAGGTGATTCATCGTTTCCTCCTCCTGCAGGCACATGTGGCATTTCGAAGGTCCCTGAAATCCTTTTTTCCTTAGGTTCTCCCAAGTTAGAGTCCTCTTCTGCACGAGAAGCCACAAAAAGGTTCTTATTTTCGGCCATTGAAAGTTATCCCAAATTTTGTCGGCCCAAGGCACAGTTTCGGGATGTTCTTCTTGTTCGATTATGCTTCTTGCTTCTTTAAGCGAGAATTCCCCGTTACCTTTCGGTCCCCATCTGAGCTTGTCATTTTCAACAGCTATTCTGATCTTTCTTTTGCGAATTTGTTGGTTTAGGTCCTTGATAGCATCTTGAGGCACTCCATTCTGGTCTGGGTTGAAAACTTTCCACTCTCTCCACTCCGGGTCTTCACTGGAGGAGTTCCAGTAGTGGTTGACCCTGCTGTGGCCCTCTGTATGGTAAGCTAGCTTAAGGGGTTGGAGGGTGGGAGATTCAATTTTCAGAGATTGCTGCCAAGCATCCTCCCAAAAGAGAGCTCATGTCCCATTTCGAATTTCCCAGAAGCTGTGATCCTGGATAATGCTTCTGTTAGCTTGAGCGTGATTCCATATAGGGGATCCGATTGGGGAATCCTGCATTCTTATGAGATCCAGATTGCAGCCGGTTGGCCTGTATTTCTCCTTCCAATGAGTGGCCCAAGGGAGGGTGGTGTTTGAAATCCACTTCCACCAGATTTTGGCTCCGCAGACTCTGTTGGCAATAGAGGGATCAACCAGATTTAGGCCTCCCCTGTCTTTTGGTCTGCAGAGTTTTTTCCAGGCCACCAGCGACCATTTCTTCTTCTCATTGTTTCCACTCCATAGGAATGAGCGCTGAATACTTCTTACTTGATCTAGGGCTCCCTTAGGAGCGGGAAGGATCGAGAGCATGTATTGGGGTATGGCTTGGAGGATAGCTTTTGTGAGTACTAGTCTGCCTGCAAAATTCAGAGCTCTATTGGTCCAGTGTTTGCATCGCCTTTCCATATTGGCCAGGATTTTTTCCCAATGATTCTTTTGCCAAGGTTTGAGGGTGAGGGGGGCACCTAGATATCTGGAGGGTAAGGAACCAATTCTGAAACCCAGCAGTCTGGAGAGATGAGATTGAACCGCTTGGTGGGTGTTGAAAAAAACGATGGTAGATTTGGCGAAGTTAATCTCCATCCCTGAGGCTTTGCTAAAGAGATGGAGAATATCTTTGTAAGCAGTGGCTTCTTTCACAGTGGGGGTGCCATGGAGCATGGTGTCATCCACAAATTGTTGGTGAGTGGTGGCGGGGCAGGATCTGATAGGCTGTAAACCTCTGATCTGGCCATCTTCTTTTTTCTTGGCAATTAGTCTACTTAGGCCTTCCATAAGAATGACAAACAGGAAAGGGGAAAGAGGATCTCCTTGTCTTATGCCTCTTGAAGGGCTAAAGGGCGTGGAGGGAGTGCCATTCACCAGGATAGAATATCTCATGGATTTGATGAGTTCTAATACCCATTTGATCCATGGCTGGCTGAAGCCAAAAGCTTTTAAAATAGCTTCCAGGTAAGTCCAACTCACCTTATCATAAGCTTTGGATAAGTCCAACTGTATTAGCATTCCAACAACTTTCCTTGAATGGAGAGAATGTATCATTTCCTGGGCAAGCAAAATATTGTCCAGAATCTGCTTGCCTTCCACATAGCTGGACTGTTCCTGCGAAATGATGCCTGGGAGGATGATCTTCAGCCTGTTGGCGATAACTTTAGATATGATCTTATATATCACGTTGCAGAGGGCTATTGGTCGGAACTTTTCCGGAGTGTTGGCCTCCTCTTCTTTGGGAACAAGAGTAATAAAAGTTGAATTTAGAGATTTAAGGATAGTTTTAGATCTTCTTGAATCCTCCACGATTTCCCAAATGTCATTCTTGACAATTTCCCAGCAGACTTTGTAGAAATTGATGGTGAATCCATCTGGTCCCAACGCTTTTTCATTGGGCATACTCCTTACTGCCTCCTCTACCTCTTCCATGGTGATCCTCTTCCTTAGGGACCAATTCTGCTCCCCTGTGATGGAGTTGGGAATGGCATTTGTAATTTCTTGAATGGTTGCCTCCCTATTGACATTAGGTTCTCGAGTTATGTTGCTGAAGTGATTTGAAAGTAGATCAGAGATGTCCTTGTGATTTCTGAGGATTCCTCCTTCATTGTTCTTTAGTTCTAAGATCTTGCTGGCATTTCTGTAGTCCATTGCCGACCTGTGAAAAAATTTAGTATTCTGCTCTCCTTCCTTTAGCCACAACACCCGCGATTTTTGTTTCCATAATGTCTCTTCCTGCTTGCATCTGGTGTGCCACTGTTGTGTTAGCTCTTTCTCTTATGCACTTGAGTCCTCATCTCTTCTGCCTGCTATCCCATCCTTGTGAATATGTTCCAGTTTTTGCTCTATGGTTGCTTTTTCCTGAAAAATGTTCCCAAAAACTGTTTTGTTCCAGTCTTTTAATTTTAGTTTGATGTTTTTGAGTCGTTTTTGCAAATTGAAAATTTTGGACCCTTCTTCAACTAAGGGTTCAGCCCACCATTTTCCCACCATGGTGAGAAAATTTGGGTGTTCGATCCAGAACTTCTCAAATCTGAAGGGTTTGTTCCTGGGGGTTCCTGGAACCTTGACAATAAGGGAGATCGGCCAGTGGTCAGATCCTCCGCTGGGAAGAATGTTTGACTCCACATTTTTCCCATCTAATAATAAGTTCTCTGAGACAAGAAAGCGGTCCAGTCTTGAGGAGATCAGATTTTCACCACCCCGTCTGTTGTTCCAGGTAAAATTACCTTGTTTGGGGTGCACATCTACTAAACTTGTATTGTCAATAAAGTCTTTAAATTGTTCCCCATCCCTATTAAGCTTCTCGAGCCCTCCTTTTTTCTCCATGAGGGAGGTGATCATATTGAAATCTCCTCCCAAGATAAGGTTCGCTTTTGGGTGTCTTTCCATAAGTTTATTTAAGGATTTTAGGAAAACAAGTTTATCATCTAACCTCTGAGGACTGTAGATATTAATACAGAGGAAAGAGGAAGAATTACCTATGAGAAGCATCTCCATCACCAGGTAGTTCTTGCTAGCTTCAGCTACAACTAGCTGATATCTCCTGGTATCCCAGAAGGTTGCTAAACCTCCTTCGCGCCCTTTGCTTTCTATCTTTAGAACTTCAAAGTTTCTACGTAGTTTTTCAATGAGATCTTTGTTGCATTTTGTCTCTTGTAAAAACAGCATATTAGGATTGTTTTTTTCCATCTGTCTCTTTAGAAGTCTTTGTTTATTTTGACTATTCATTCCTCTTGCATTCCAGGATACAATCTTCATGATTAACTAGATTTAAGGAAGGACGGGTACTCACTTAACTGCTTGATCTGACCTGCATTGATCAAGATCTCCCCCAGCTCCTGCAAGTGTTCCCCATTTGATTTGCGTCCTCTACAGCATTTGTGTACTAAACCAGAGATTTTGCCTAGAGCCGTTCTGTGTTGATCGCTGCCTCCTTTGATGACACCTAGTTTGTGCTTCTGTTTCTCCATGATGTCTTTTTGTCGTGCTATGAAGAGGTCCTTGACCCTTCTTATCTCTTCCTCTGGTGCTGTTTCAATCCCGTTGGTTTTCCATTTATCCACAAGAACTGATAGATCTAAACCTGCCATAGCTAATGTTTCATCTAGCTCCTGATCTTCACTCCCCGCTTCGCTGGTTAACATCTCTGTTTTGTAGTCTGACTCCTCTGTTCTGTCTTGCATTTGGACTTCATTGCTAGGATTCCTGGTTTCTTCACCTTCCGCGTGGGGGTCTCCCTGTCCTACTTGCTCTGTTTCTTTAGCGGTGGTGTTCTTTTTTCCCTCTGAGTCAGTCTCCGGGTCCAGATGTTCAAAAGGATTGTTGAAGATGTTTTTCCTTGCGTCTCCTTTGACATTCCTTCTTCTGTAGGCCCTTTGCCTGTACTTTGGTTTGATAAAGTTGTTTTGATCTTTGTTGTTCTGGGTTTTGTCTTCTTCTGCTTCCTTCTGGTTCAAAGGACAGTCTCTCACTAGATGTCCATGCTCATGACACTTTTGACATCTGAAGGGTATTTGCTCATAATATAGCGCTTGAAAGTATTCCTCGTCCCTGTACTCCAACCAAACTCCTTCATGAAGTGCTCCGGATACATCCATTTCGACACAGATTCTTGCACAGGATGTGTATCTTGTCTGCAGGGTGGCTTCCGAAGCTTTGACAAACTTACCGAGCTTGTCCCCTATTTGCTTCAGGGCATTCAACCCCCAGTAGTCGATCGGGAGAGAAAAGAGTCTTATCCAGACTAGGATGCAAGTGAAAGATTCTCTTTCCGGGACAAAGTTCAGCTGCCAGGGTCTGATGTATAACCCTGTTGAGGCTAGAAAGTACGGGCCGCCCTCGAAAACCTTATCTTTGTCTTCAATGCTAGTGAAAACAACAGTGAAAAAACCTCTTGCTCCTAGATGTAACTGCACATCTCCTTTAGGTCTCCATATTTGCCTTATCCATTGGCAGAGAGTTCTCTCCGTTGGCCAGATTCCCATGAATCTGCAGATGATGGCATGTTCAGCCATGTGCTCCCTGTAGGTTTGGATTTCCGGGTCAGAGATGGTCACCCGTAAGCTATCATTTTTCTTTGGCTTACAGGCACTACTGGTGGCCTGATACTTGTTGGGGGTAGCGTTAGTTTCCCCCTCCTTTTCTGGCTGCTTCTTGTTGCTGTCTACTTGTTCTTTGTCTGTATGTGGTTCTATTTCCTTCTTTCCTGAGGGCTGAGACTTCTCCTCGGTATCCTCCTGATTGCTTCCCTTTTCCTGTTCCTCTGAAATTCTGACTTCTGCAGGGAAGATAGTCTTGTCAGACATCATTGGTGTTTTCTCCTTTTTGTTTCTGCTGTTCAACATTGAACTATTCTGACCCTCTATTCTGACTCCTTCCTTCATGTTCTGCAGTTGTTTCTGCAGGATGACCTGTTTGAAAGTAGGGGTCCCACTGGACCCCTCTGCTCCCTTCCAATCCGACAACAAACGCCCCTTTCGAAACAGTGCTGCCAGTCTTGATCTATGGTGCTCCAGGCCTGTAACAGTCGCTGCCCAGGCAGAACCCTAGCTACACCCTAAACCCTAACAGTCGCCATGAATCCTCCCGTGTTCTGTCAAGCATTCGAAGCATAAAAAAAATCAACCTCTTTAACTCATTGTTTCATTGGTAATATTATAAACAAATAAATTATTCATAATTAAAACATATAATCCAAAAATCATAGAAATTACTTATAACTTCATGCACTATCATATGGAAGTCAAAATATTTATTTCCAGTGACCATGCAAACATCATTTACATATGATGTCTTAGACAATTATTCGGAATCACTCATAGGTTTTGGTACAACATCAAAATCTACAATGGTTTCACACGAATGACTCGATGAAGATGAAGATGACCCATATTCTTATCTTTCATCAACTAGTGCTTCATCTCAGTCAACATGCATGCCGCCCATTTTAGGATTCAATTTTTTTATCGATCTATGACTAGGTTCAAGGGAGTCCCATCTTAACACTATTTCCTCACATAGAAACCTTTTCCAAATATTTATCATAAATAATAAGTATGTCAACATCCTCCAAATTTAAGAGGTCTATGAGGTGATGATTTACCCTTTCTTTTACTCTTTATGCCAATTTGTTTATCAACTACAATCTCTTACTTGTACACGCCATTGAATGGGTGGGTCTTTATGGTATATCAATGTACTTCAACAATTGTAATTTCTTCATTTTGTTAAATAAAATTTATAACCTTGGGAACCTAGAAGGGATATCCATGTGGACGTTTATGTGCTAACAATATGATCATGCATCCCTCCTTAAAATCCCACACAAAACCCTTGTAAATGTCTTCCATGGCTTCATGTTGTCCACTTTATCTTCTACAACCAATATACATTTCTCTTTCCTTTACCTGTGGAGGAATAATAATACCTTGGGTTGTTGTTGTTCACCAACATGTATTTCCTCACGTTGATTTGGCATTTTTTGTGCCCAAATAAATGGAGTCTTCAAAAGCATATCTTCATTTCTTGATCTTTAAATGATATCACTTTTATTATTGAAAAAGGACTCCCACCAAACTAAAACATTAACATTGAAATACTCATATGTATCTCTAATAGATTTTTTAATTTCTTCCGAGAATTCAGAAAAAATTATATCTCTCTTATGCTTTCGTGCATTATGGAGTTTAGCAACAGATTGTAATAACAATGTATTTGATGCAAATACTGGATTATTTATAATGAACGTAAAAAATTCTAAACCTTATGATGACCCCCATTCTACAACAACTGAATACTTCTTGCCCTAGATAAGTGTTTTCCCATCAATTTTTTTGATACGAAATTGATTTTGGAAGCTAATTTCATTAAGGTATCCAATGAATTTATCCTCACCATGTGATATAATAATAAACCTTTTCATGTCAATAGTTTCTTCCAACACATGAAAAGCAGGCTCTCAAATGTATGATTTCTTAACACATTCGAATAATGATGGCATGCTCCCAAAATCCTTCTTCCTTAATCGTTCTGAAAATAACTGAACACCTCATCAATATGGTGATGAGTGTGCACAAAAAGAAGGAATTCAACCATTATCATTTTAAGAATTCCCAATTCAATAAGAATGCTTAGATGTTGACAAACAATTTCATTTTTGTTTTCATGGCGAGTGTTGTCTAATTACAGATACAAAACTCTAGGAAGATTACGAGACCAATGAGGAACCACATAATGAATTATGGTTATTATCATATTTTCATCATTTTTAATATTTGGAGCTATGAAGTAATCATTTGGAAACATTTTTCCATTAAATACCATAAAACCAACAAGGACGTCCCTCGGGAACCTCGCGGGAAAATGCATGGAGTTAGGAAAGGTTTTCAAAATTTACCAATATGTAACTTTTTAAATTACTTTCTATATTTCCTCAATGACCATTAGAATGAATATCATCATTACATAGAGAAATATTTAGTAAAATCATAGTGAGTTACACAATCATCAATTGCCAATGTTGTAGCATATTAACTTAAATTTCTTGTTATAACTATGCACTGATTCCATGATTCTTTTAACTGAATTAGTAAATCCCATACTTGATAATATAAAAATTATAAAAGTGGCACAATGGATACTCACATCATTAGACATCGATATACCCTGAAAATCGTGTAAGGTGAAAACCAACAAACACTTAATTTTATTATTAAATGCTCGTGAGGGTGTTCACCCCTCACTTAATAGTTATAAGCGAGTTCATCCATTGACCATTGTCATAAATATTACATAGAAAAGTAATCTTAGATGCAACATAACTAGCTATAAGCTAATAGAACCATATGATATCATTTACCCACGAATCCTCAATATCTATGTTTTTGTTGTAACTGTTTCCATTAGTGGATCATCCTATAGTTGGAATTCCTCAATGTGCATGGACCAACAAAGCTTTATCTGCCACAAAGTTAGACATGAACTATAATTTGCATAAGTCACCATCATTTCCTACCATTTTTGTCATAAACACACTTGATATCATGATTAGATAAAATATTAATAAAGCAATAATCAATGTTCCTTAGTAACACTTCAACATATATTTGTGTGTATGCATAAAACATAAGCAAAATTACATGAAATGTATTCCTTAAAATCATCACACATGCATTAGTAACAAACAAATCAATATCAAGTGTCATATTTCCAACAAAATGCTAACAAAATCTTGCAGCAACTTTCATATTCTTTCAAAAGTAAAGCCAACATACTACATATTATTCTTGTGCATACAAATTCATAACAAGCTTCCAAGAGAACTAGCCCAACAATCAATTTTATTTGTTACCAAAAATATATTTTCCACATGAGAGCTATGCACAACGGTTATGATGTATAAAAGTTCAAACTCTATTTCGAACAAAGTGAACATAGTAGTTATAATATCTTGAATGCAACTGCTTGTGATCTCGAAAAGAAAATTATAGGATAGATTTCTCTTCTTGCATGTGAAACATATATTTCTTTCGAGATGAAACTAACTAAATATTTGTTGGAAGAATAAATACATTTCTTTTCCAAGGGATAAAATGCATAATATTTATTCTTTCATGCACACTAAAATATGTTTTCTTTTTACTAAAATATCTAACACAATAACTATACAAAATATTGTCCCAAAATAAAGCTAACACCATAGCTAATCCCTTTAGGTTTGTAAGTTCATATTATTTTCCTTAAAAGAACTCCAACGCAATCAATATTATATGATTGCACCTTCAAAAGATGTGATTGCGAGCTATCCTCTCCAAGAATCTAATTCAATAATGCATAGAAGGACATGCTTTATCTTTTCTTATTTTTTAAGTGTTCTAACACAATAAATACTTCCTTCCACTTTCCCAAAAGTTAGCTAACTCAGTTGCTATTATGCATGCAATATAGAATATTTTCCTATCATTTAACACCACACACAAACTTGTCATATTTCCTCAAGAAATAACATGAATAAAAAATCATTTTCAAATAACACAACAAATTGTATTTTATGCAAAGTTTATATGTTAACTCTTAAAGAAATTAATTATCTCTCTGTGTGACTCAAGCTTCCCTTGCATGTAAAATCACATATTCATTTCGAGTAGATCAAATGTACTAGAGATTATTCCTACACACGTAAGCACATATTATGTTTAAGAGTCCAATATTTCTCTTTAAAACTTTTATGCATATTCATCATGAGAACATCCTTGGTAATATTTTGAATGAATAACTTTAATTATTTTCTATAGTTATCAACTTAATTTCTCTATTTTTTATGCATGAGAATAACTATTTCTTTTCAGGAAATATCAACATAATTGTTTTCTTTTTGTGCATGTGAATAACTTATTTCTTTCCAAAAAAATCAAAATTCATAGTTATTTTTCTGTGCATGCAATTAATTTATTTCTTTTCAAGAAAATTAACACAATAGTTATTTCTCTATGTATACAAACAATTATTATTATCTGACTAAAAATTAAAATTGAAGCACTCTCTTTTACTGAGTTTTTCCAATTTTAGTCATCAACTTTAGATGCAGTTTCCAAACATATGGAAATGAGTTTTTGAAAAAAAAGAAGTTTTTGTTGGGAACGGGTTCATTGAAAAAAACCCTCTCTCTTTTCATGAATTGAATGAATATTTGGAGTCCATTTTTCGAGATTTAAATATTACACAATTGTTTTTTTTAGCCATCAACTTTGGACATGATTTTTTAGAACTTAAAAATGAATTGTTCAAATTTGAAAGATTCTTTTGGTGAGAATGGAGGCATTTACAAAAATCACTTTCTGTTTTTAGACAAGTATTACAGTTTGGGAGATATGAAGACATAATTGGACCCTATTTTCCAATAACTCATGCAATTTAAACAATTATTTAGCCGTGAAAATATTTTAAGAATTCAATGCACAAAAAATATTTTAAGAATTGAATGAAAAAAAATGTATTCCTCTTTGCACAAAATTCCATGGAGGTTTTCCCAAGAAAATAATCTCAATTCTTTATCATATGGAAATTTTGAGGCAAATAAATTTGATTCTTATTTCTTCGTGCAACATATCCAAACACAATAATAATTTTCAAAGAGGATAGTTACTTATCTTTTAATGCATGCTTGGAATCTCTCCTTCCTCTCTCTTGGCTTGATTCTACATGAATTCTGTCATTAGTTCTCATATTTTCCCATAGGCTTACAATAAGTAGAATTAAGAAAATGTAATTTCTTTTATTAATCTTAAAAACATACCATAAATCACAAATAAATCACTCTAGAAATTATATTTTTCTAAATTCTAAAATCACTCAAAAAATCATTCATAAATTTCTCATGCTTTTTCAAGGTATATTTGCTTTTTCTTAATGGAAAAATATCACTTATCCATATTTTTCTAAAAATATGTCTCATTGGTTATAAAACTAAAAAATATAACACATTGGAAATACAATCTTTTTAGATAGAAGAGTATAAAGTATTCTAAATATAAGAATTAAGAATTAATTCTTGTAATATTCTTGTAATTAAGAATTAGAATAATATTGTTCATAAAATATCAGTCTAAGACTTTATATTATTTAATTATTTAATTGGTAGCTTATGCAAGGGATCTTACATGCTCCCTCCCTTAAAGAGAACACCGTCATGAGTGCTCTTGTCTTGTTGTAAACTTATTTTTTACTGATAATATAACAATCTAAATTACAAAAATTGCAATCATTTCTATTCATAATGAAGCATTTTTATGTTTAACAAGTAAAATAAATCATTTTTATGAAATGAAATACTTTTCATTATCAATTGTTTATGCAATCTAAAATATTACTTTAATCATAATACTTCCACAAATACTCATAGAGAACTAGCCCTCTCATTCTAAAAAGGATAAAAAAACTATATCAAGTGGATGTTGTATTTTATTTAGGGGTTACACTAGTCTTTCTTTCCCACTCGTGTTGTTTGCAAATATTGTCTTTCTCTCCCACAATAATTTCAATCAAACTCAAACTCATAACATTTATCTCCAAGCATTTTCATTTGATCTCACTATTTTCATCATAATTTGAAGAACAAATACATACATTAAGAATTTATTTCCTCTATGCATGCATATAGATCATTCATTTCTCACATGCTCATTTTCTCATACAAACCTATAAACACAACCTATTTCATCAAAATTGTCACTTATATAAATTAATAGATCATGCATGTAGAACTGGAACACATACAACAAATTAGAGACATGCAACTTGCGGTCTATTCTAACATCCAACATATTTAGACAATCTCAAAATCAATAGAAAAATATAGACAAAATTTCATCTAACAATAATTAATTTGTGGGAATTATTCACGAACCGAGCATGTTCCACCAAATAGTGAACTATCTCCAATAATTCCCCACCGACCAAATATCTACTTGCCACTAGAATCGATAACCTTATTGATTCATTAGTGGTTTATTTTATAGATTTATTTCTAGCATATTTTTAACAACATCTTGCCTTATGGTTTTCCAACCTTTTTCCTAGGCGTTTTAGTTTTAATTTTTTCAAAAAAGAATGTTTTCTTTTTCTTTAAAGAATATAGTTCTCTCTTACTATGCTTTATTCCACCATTCAGTATTTTTGTCCAACTAAGTAATTAGCATAATATTTCTATCTCATTATGTTTTTTTTTGTAAGCTGAGTGGTGCCATATTCTATTAACAAAATGGAAACATTACATAGCTAGGGTGGTCTCAACCCGCCCCAAAGGGAAACCAAGTTTATTGACCATCGGTAGTTTTTCACAGCTGCCCAAAAATAGAATACTTTAAACTTGTCTTTCCCTGCCTTATACACTATATCTATACTCCTATTACTACCTACAAACAACTGCATATATATAAAAACATAAGGGCCAAACATGGCTAAAACATAAACAAAATAATGACAGTTCCTTCATTCATCATGGACATGCCTTGAATTACTGGTTCTCTGGATTCCCTTGCTGTTTTTCTCCTTCTTGACCAGCACCCCGCTTGCCTCAAGTTGCTGCTGCAGGTCCTCCAGCCGTTTATCTTGCATTAGCAGAGTGATTACTATGTTCTTCAATTCTTTCTTTAAATTCGGGATGCCCTGAGACAATTCAGCCATCTCCATTGCTATCTGTTCCATGGCTTTAGCCATGAGCCTTTTCATGACCCAATAAAAATGTAGGGACTATTTGTAGAGCGTCATTCTTCCTCTGGTGTGCCCAGGGTCAGGCAGGAGGTCAATCCAATCTTCCATCTCATCCTTTGACTGGGCCTGGATAGCTTCTTCCTCCCAATGCTCAATAATTCTTTTGATTTTTGGGTTTGATTTCTCTCTGTACTCCTTCTCTACTATCCATACTCTGTTTCCTATTGTTTGTCTAGTCCGTCGGGTCCCTTCATGCATCCATGTCTCTGTTTCTTCATCTTTTCTGGGGCTACATTGTCGACCTCGTCAGCTGCGACCGACTGCAATATCGCGCCCTCTCCGACTGCCTCTGCCCCTACGGCCTCTCCCTCTCTTGTTTCGACCCCTGCCCCTTCCTGCGCTGTTAGACGGGCTCCCTCCATCATCTTCGCTGCTCCTAGTTGTTGATTTGTTACGGCCCTTTCGCCTTATCTCCTGCCCAGAATCCTCTCGGCCCTCGAGCCTATCCTCACTCTCTCCTTTCGATACTTCATACACAGGGATGCCCTGAGGTGCGCAGTCCTCCATCTTCCGCTTCCCCTTTCTGTCCTCCTCTTTCCTACCCTGGTCAACCTCAAAACCACTGCTCTGCATCCAGCGTTGGCCTCTCTGGCTTCCTTCAGCTTCCATGTTATCCTTTCATCTTCGGCTCCACTCACCTTGAGCTCGGTTGACAGGGCTGCACGCCTCCTTGGTGCTGTAGCTTCGCTCTGCATGACCCAGACAGTTTCCACTGCAGACCTTCTCCCTCGGGCTAGCTCGCCACCCTCGCTTCGTTACAATGCTCCTCTACATGCCTGTTCTCATTATGTTTTGGCGCTGTATTCTCTTTCGGATCCCGACGCCATCATGTCTCCACCTCTTCTCTTCCCTTGGCTCTGCCTTCTTGTCTTGTCCACCGACTTGTCATGCTGCTCCACTTACCAACCCACCGCACCTTTCACCTGTGGCAATAATGCCTACACTTGCCTGTTTCATCCGCCGCTGGTACATCATTCCATCCCTCTCCACGTCACTCAACCCGATCAGGTATTCTATCTCATTATGTTAATATTTAGTTTTTTTATTATTTTCTCTTACAGATTTTTAGGACACTTATAAGGAAATTCCATCTTGGACTTAGCCACCAACGAATTTTCATAAGTTGACAAGAAGTCTCCTAAATCTTTAGAGTTATTTCGTGAATATCCCAAGAAATGTATTCATTAACTTGATAATAATATAAAATATTACGTCATCACATCAATCCCATCATGGATTCCATATCCATTCATTCCAATAATAATTCAATGTCTAAAAATATTCAATGTTTAAAACTCAATTGTAATTTACATAACTGTCCATTTGCATATTATCATTAAAGAAAATTAACATTTATGTACTTCATGCATTGACACTTGAATTTCAACATAGATCCCACAACTTATAAAGGTACATTGACATAAAATCATCACATGTCATACAAGCGGTATACATTCCAAATTTCCACATAATAATTGTCATGCACCTTCGAAGAAAAAGATTAACATATCTTGCATACCATAACATTATACTTTATGTAAGATCCCACATTACCAACAATCAATATTGTAGAGAAATAACAATCCCATTTAACACTAAGAAACAAAATACAATCTTTTTTTTTCTTATTTAGTTGGTACCCTTACTTTAATCCATCCCCTTTTAAGATACTTTATGTCCAGTAATAACATTTGTGGATGGTAAGACAAGCTTCAATTTTATTATCAAACAATATACAACATTTCTGAATTAAACTCTTACTCAAAACATTTGGCCCTACTTCACTCCTAACAATTCATTATAAATCTTATCAAAGTTTAACTCTATAATTAGTCCCCAATGTTTAATGACCTTTCCAAAAATACTCACATTGTTAATCATGTCATCAATGATTATCAACATTTATATTATTACGTGACCTCATTATGAATTGTATTACAATAATACTAGTACTTCACACATAAGTAGAACTACATGCCATCTTCATTGATGCATTCCTACACCCACTTTAGTAACATGAAAAAATACAGAAATTGGGGGACCTTTTTTCTTTTCTTTTATTTTTTAAGATTATCTTGTACCCATATAAGTTACAACCATTGGGGAATTTAGGCCAAACCATTTGCAAGCATGCAATGTACAACCACTCAACCATTTTATCAAATAGTTTGCAAGCATGCAGTCTATGGGCATTGAGGAATTTTAACAAAAGGTTTTCAAGCATGTAGTCTATAGCCAATGAGGAATTCTACAAATAGTTAGAGGACATGAAATAAATTTCCATAAATATGATTAAATTATAAGAGAGACAATAAAACTGAATTTAGAAAATAGAATGAGTCATATTAATATCATCAATGGTAAACTTTCTAGAAAACAACACAATAATCAAACCCTACAAGGCAACAAAAAGAAATTTTTGGAATCAAAGTGGGGGTTTGTTAGATCCCTTTAATACTAGTGTATTCCATCATTTTTATTGTTAGTGTAGCCCCTTATTGTTATTGTTGTGTCATTACATTATTATTGTTATGTCATCCTCTAATTATATTGTGATCCCTTAGACTCCTATATATTGAAAATATATTTTATCATTTGAATCATCCAAGAATTGTTCATTTATGTAATTTAAGGGAGGTTCCCCCTCGAAGAGGCTAATTTTCAAGTCATTGATGTATTTCGTCTTCTATTTTATTACTCATTGCATAACATTTGGTATGAGAGCTTTCAATTCTAGAGTTTCACTGGTTCAAATAGGTCATCGTGGAATTTTCACTATAACTTTTTTCTACGGTGCTCCAAAAGCCAAAATTAAAGCCTTGTGGGCTCAAATTAAAACCTTGTGGACCCAAAATCATGGTGAACCTCCTGTATGAATTTCAGATCTTGTAAAGTTATATTTACAGAGATATGATCTAAGGAAGATAGGTTTTTTGGAGTCTTCAAAATATCATCTCAAATAGGTGACCTTGGGAAAATCTTCATACCTTTCTCTCTGAGCATTGGATTGGAATTTGGTAAAATGTGACAGAAAGAGAATGGATTGTAGTTTCTTGGGAGTTGGGTCTAGAGTTGAAAGTCTAAACAATTACATGTGGCACTTTGTAAAAGTTCGGTCTAGTGAACATGTCTATACTTAGGTCATCACAGGAGATTCAAAATAGCTCTTTCTTGGAGAATCCCATCTCAATTAGACTTGTGGAGTTGGAAGCATGACTCACAGTGATACAACAGGGCTAAATTTTAGTCTTGGAGATATGCAATTTTAGGGATACAACAAATTAAATATCGAACTCCTACAATGAAAGCAGAATGTGTGTATTTTTTAAAATTTGCATATGTTTTGCTTGAAAAATTAGTTTGAAGTGATCCAATGGGAATAGTGAATCATAAATATCATTAGTTGATGACCCGAAGAAAAAAATGGAAACGCCTACTAAGAAACTTGAAAGATCTACTATAAAACATGAAGAAGAGCAAGAAATGCAACATGATATATCATAATTGTGAGACCAAGTGCAACAAATTTTGGTCTCGCAAAAAGTAACAAAAAATTAATTAGAATCCATAATGAATGTTAAGGTAGACAATATAAAAAGGGACATGGAAGTGTTAAATGATGGTTTAAAAGTAGACATGGAAGGAATGATGAATTTCAAGATAGAAGGGTTGAAGGAAGGTTTGGTAAAGTTGTTATAAGAAATGTGTCTTCAGTTGTGATGGCGCAATCCATGAAAATCATGATGAAGAGAAAAGGAATATCAATTATGATTTCAGATACTCCAATGTTGGGTTTAAGAACCACCAAATTCCAAACATAGGTATGAGGAGCTTTGATGGAAATGATTGGGTCATTTTGATACTACAGATGGTGAAATATTTTGATCGATATAATGTGCAACCCTCACAAAAGGTACATATTGCATCTTTATATTTAGAACCCAATTAGTTCTTATGGTATAAATGGTTTTGTTCTCGTAAACCACTTCCCACTTGGTCAATTTTTACAAAGGAAATGATAACACATTATGAATATACAAAGAGAAACACCTTCTTTAGCCAATTGATAAATATCAAACAAAAGGGTTCAATGGTGGAGTACATTGAGGACTTCTGAAAATTGAATATAAGGGTAAATGATACTCCATAGGAGTATAGGATTGACATATTCATAGGGAATTTAAAGGATAACATCAAACATGAGGTTCATCTTTAGGAACTTGATTCATTGGAGAAGGCATTCAGGTTGGAAAGAAAATTGAAAGAAAAATTATGGCATCAATGAATCCTATCACTCACAACTATAAAGATGGAAGCGTTGTTTCTCCTAACCTTCCACATCCTAGAAGTTTGACACCACAACAATTGGAAGAATAAAGAAAAATGGATTTGCTACAGTTGTGATATAAAATACACTAAAGGTAATATGTGTGCTCTTAATTTGCATAGATTGAGAAGAGGAGGAAGAAAAGGAACAAGAAATGCCAAAAGTAGAGGATACACACCAAAAGCCAACTCTAAAGAAAGAAGAAATGAATCTGACCATACCTTGTAATGTATTAGTAGGATTGACCATTCCTAAAACTCTCAATATAGAAGGACATATCAAGAAGAAGAAGGTAATAGTGTTGATTGATTCGGGTAGTACCCATAATTTTATTCATTATAAGATATCCAAGGAATTTAGTTGCTTCCTATATCGAGCACCAGAGTGTTAAGTGATGGTTGAAAATGGGGGAACCATAAATTACTATTGAAAGTGCCATAATATCAAGCTATTGGTGGGAGAATATGTATGGAATAGTCCAATTCTTTACATTCCTATAGGTGGGGGTGATGTTGTATTAGAAATCTAATGGTTACAATATTTGTGCACAATATATTTTAATTTTCAAGAAAATTTCTTGAAATTTTTTTGGGAATGAAATGAAGTTCGATTAATGGGTATCAAAAGGAAACCAAGAAAGATAATCAGCTCTAATGGCATGAATAATATTCTAAACAAATAACAAAATGGCCTAATTGCACAATTATGTTCACTAGAGGTTCAAATAGTGAAATCATTTATTTCTTTAGATCTCCAAAATGTATTGGATAATCATTACAAGGTTAAATAGTGGAAGATCAAATCAAGCATCAACAATAAGTTATCCAACTCTTAAAGGATAACCTCACCTTGGCGTATAATTGAATGAAACAATAGGCAAATCAACATCGCAACAAAAGAAATTTTGATGTAAGCGGCTGGGTATTTTTATGACTACAACCATATAAACAAATGTCCCTCAAGCAAGCGAAGAAGAATAAAATTATCATCAAATTACTATGGTCCTTGAAAGGTGCTGTAATATATTGGTACTATTACAAATTGGAGCTTCTTGCATCTTCCCATGTGTACACAGTTCCACATGTTTCATTCTTAACAAAGGTTATAGGTGACATGCTTCCATTTAAAAGAATATTGTTAAAACTTAATAAGGAAGAAAAAATCATATTGGAACCTGAAGCATTCACGGAAACAAGAACCTGACAACTATGAAATTGATCAATTTCAGAGTATCTCATCAAGTGGATGAATTGATCTGCTGAATATTCCACATGGGAGGATGATAATTTTATACATAAGCATCCAAAAATACTTAAGCATTGAGGAAAACACTTTTTTTAAGGAGAGGGTCATGTTAGGTCCCTATAATACTAGTGTATTCCCTCATTTTTATTGTGAGCGTATCCCCTTATTATTATTGTTGTGCCCATGTAATACCCATATTGTTATTATTGTGCCCCATAAAAGCCCACTATTGTTATTGTTGTACCATTACATTATTATTGTTATGACGACTCTAACTATATTGTGTCCCCTTAGACTCTTATATATAGAAAGGATGTTTTCTCATTTGAATCATACAAAAATAGTTCATTTGTGTAATGTAAAGGAGGTTTTGCCCTCAAAGAGGCTAATTTTGAAGTTGTTGATTTATTTCTTCTTCTATTTTGTGAGATGGTTACATGGCCTTAAGGTATGAATACCCCTTGATGTTGAGCTGAATTACATCCAAAATTCTCAATAACGCAATTATTTAAAATAACAAAACTTTGGATCTCATTTACCACTTTTCTAAAACACGTCGAACACAAACTTTGATGTACAACTCTACATGAGGAAACATGACCCAACATTATGATACTATGCATTGTTCATTGAATTTGAGTTCACCATATCAATTACATTTAACTCATTGCTCAATTTTAACATCTAAGGAGGTTTTTTAACAATCATATCATTAGACACCAATATACCATGGAAATATCCTAGGGTGAAAACCAACAAACGTTTAATTTTATTATTAAAGGCTCCTGATGGTGTTCACCCATAACTCAATAATTATAAGGGAGTGCATCCCTTGACCATTTTTATAAATATTGCATAGAAAATTCATCTTAGATGCAACATAACTAGCTATAATCTATTACAATCAACACGATATCACTTATCCTCAAATCCTCAATCTCTATGTTTTTATGGTCATTGTTTCCATCTATGGATCATATTGCAATTAGAATTCCTCAATTTGCATGGCCAAACAAATATTTGTCCCCCACAATCTTAAACATGAACTATTATTTTCAAGAGTCACCATCATCTCCTTCCATTCTTGTCGTCAACACACTTGATATCATGATTAAATAAAATATTAATAAACCAATAATGAATATTTATTAGTGACGCTTCAACATTTATTTTTGTGCGTGTATAAAACATAAAACATAATGTCATAAAATGTCTTCTTTGACATCATTTCATATGCATTAGTAACAAACAACATTAACATAATAGTTATAATTTATTGGATGCAACTACCTGTCCTCTCCAACATAAAATAACATGGTAAATTGGTCTTCTTGCATGTGAAACATATATCTCTTTCCAAATGAAACTAACTAAATATTGCATGGAAAAATAAACACATAACATTTATTCTTTCATGCACACCAAGAAATATTTTTATAGTATTAAAATCCTTAATACAATAACTATACATAATGTTCTCCCAAAAGAAATCTAATACCATAGCTAATCCCTTAAGGCGTGTAAATGCATACTATCTTTCTGCACATAAGTCTAACACAATCAATATTATGCAATTGCACCTTCTTTTTATCTAGAAATATAA
Source organism: Pinus taeda (assembly GCA_000404065.3). NCBI lineage: Eukaryota > Viridiplantae > Streptophyta > Pinopsida > Pinales > Pinaceae > Pinus > Pinus taeda. The sequence continues at coordinate 31,947 of APFE031218304.1, forward strand.
TACCAAAACTATACTTTTCTATGCATGCAAGTGTATATGTTTCTCCGAATAATCTTCCAAAGGAAATCTAAAATAATAAATCACATGGTTACATTTTCCCCTCTACATGAATCTAATTCAATAATGCATAAGAATGACAAGTTTTTATACTCTCTTATTTTTTAAGAATTTCCAACACAAAAAAATACTTCCTTGCATATATATATATATATAAATATATATATATATATATATATATATATATATATATATATATATATATAATATAATATATATATATATATCTTACTAGGAATCTAAAAACTCTCTAATTATTCATTTTTCCAAAATTTAGCTAATGGACTAGCTATTATGCATGCAATAAAAAATATTTTCCTATCATTTAGCACATCAATGCAATATTTTTTATATATTTCCTCAAGAAATAGCATGAATAAACAAATCCTTTATCAAGTAACACAACCAATTGTATTTTATGAAAAGGTTTTATGTGAAATATTTCTAAAAAGAAATTACTTATCTCTTTCTCCACGACTCAAGCTTCCCATGCATGCAAAATCACATATTCATTTCGAGTAGATCAAATATACTATATATTATTCCTATGCACATAAGCACATATTCTCTTTAAGGGTCCAATATTTCTCTTTAAAGATTTAATACATATCCATCATGAGAACATCCTTGGTAATCTTTTAAACGAAATAACTTAATTCCTTTTCAAAATTATCAACATAGTTGTTGTATTATTTACGTATGCGAATAACATTTTTTTCAAGAAATATCAACATGATTGTTCACTTTTTGTGTATACGAAAAAATTATTTCCTTTGAAGAAATATCAAACTTAATAGTTATTTTCTTTTTCACGAAATTAATTTATTTCTTTTCAATAAAATTAGCACAATAGTTATCTCTATATTTATATAAAGAACTATTCTTATCCGACTAAAATATCAAATTGAAGCACATTGTTTTAATATGTTTTCCTATTTTAGCCGTAAAATTTGGTTTGCTATTTTTAACATATGGAAACATTTTTTCGAAAATAAAAAGAGGGTTTTGTTAGGAATTAGCTCATTAAAAATTCCTCTCATCTTTTACACAGGTGTCATGGTTTTGATGATTTTAATGAATCTTTGCAGCCCATTTTTCAATATTTAAATATTAAAGAATTTGTTGATTTAGCCATCAACTTTGGACACAACTTTCAAGAATTTCAAAATGATTTTTTCAAATATAAAAGTGTTTTTGGAAATTATAGGTTCATTTACAAAACCCTCTTTCATTTTTTACACAACTATCACAGTTTGGGAGATACAAAGACATAATTGGACCCTATTTTCCAATAACTCATGCAATTTACAAAATTATTTAGCCATGAAAATATTTTGAGAATTCAATTAACATGAAATATTTTAGGTATTAAATGAAAAAAAACACTTATTCGTCTTTTCACGAAAGTCCATGAAGGTTTTCTGAAACAAATAATCTCGACCCCTTATCATATGAAAATTTTCAAGCAAATAAATTTGATTCTTATTTCTTTATGCACCAGATGTAGAAGCAATAATAATTTTCAAAGAGCATAGTTACTTATATTTTAATGCATGTTTGGAATCCCTCCTTCCTCTCTCTTCCTTGATTCAACATATATTCTATCATTAGTTCTCATATTTTCCCATAGGCTTAAAATAAGTACAATTAACAAAATGCAATAGATTTTTTAAATCTTAAAAGAATTCCATAAATCACCCATAAATTACTCCATAAATCATGTTTTTCCTAAATTATAAAATCACTCCATAAATCATCCATAAATCGTATCTCTCTAAATTCTAAAATCACCCAATAAACTATCCATAAATCTCTCACTCTTTTTCAAGGTAGAATCTCTTTTTCCTTATGGAAAAAATATTACTTATCCATAGCGTTTCTAAAAATATAGTTCATTAGTTCTAAAACGCAAAAATATAACAACTTTGA
>APFE031218304.1:34208-76134 GCA_000404065.3 Pinus taeda
AACACTCATTTGATGAGAGATTTTACGGTAGCTTACGCAAGGGATATTACAAAAATTCTCCTCTTGTAAATTTTTTGGTTTGTGGACAGAATTTGATAGAAGTGCTTTCATTTAGTCCATACCATCAATTATCAAACCCAAATATTTATTTGGATTATCATAACATTTCTTTCGATGCTTATACAAATTTTGTCCTTTATTTATTTTCTTTCTGTGATGCCCTTGAAGTGCTTTGACACTGGAATGTACACGTAACATGAATTAAACCTATCAACAAATATATTTTTGTAGTTGATAACTATTGAAGTTTTAAAAATAATGTTATGAATGCATACATCTTTATACCCTTTGATATTGATCCCTTTTTTATTTAAGATAAGCACATGTACTGCAAACTCCCATCCCTGTCTTCTTAGGAAGAACAATTTTTTTGAATGTGTTCCTCCATATCCTTGTAAAATATGAATATGTGATAAAATGGCCATCTCCTTCAGCTCCTTCTAGATATTCTTTGTATAAGTTGTAGATTTATTGTCTTAAGAAATAATCTGAATTATGCGTTGTGCCTTTCTTTTGCATATGCTCTCCATGATTTAAAAATAAGTCTTGCATCCATGACATCATTGTATTTGCTAATGCCCCAACCACTTGTCTATGATGTACTTCTCAATAAAATTTGGGACCTTTTCCCAATATTTCTTGGATTATTGATAGATGAAAACTACCAATTGAATGAAACATTTTGAAATTCTTTCTATAGAGAAATACATTTCCAATATGATAATTATAACATGATAGTGTAGATCCCATGCAACCCACAAAATATGAATTTTTCAAGCTTTTGTTCATTGAAAAATATCTCTTCCTTTTCTCTAATGTAAACGTAAAATCCTTATGTTTCAAGCAATCCTTCTGACAAAATTCACTTGAAATCAGATCGTTGATTTAACTTCTTCTTGTGAGATATTATGTCATAACCCTTATATAACTCGAATATCTTTCATTGATATGAAAAGGTCCACTTCTACTCCTAGATACAACATTTTCATGCAACATCATCACAATGTAATTACTCTTTGTAGATGCATTTTCATCATAATCAAGAGGATTATTATCCTCAGTATGTCCATTCCAAACATAGTTAGGAAATTCATTACCATCCTCACTTGAACGAATTTTTTCACTTCCATCATTTCTACATGTGAAATTGTGAGGGAAATGAAATTATTTATCAACTTCATCCATGCTTTTATTTTCATTTGGAGGATTAAATTCATCATCACCATGAGTGACTTGAGGAGCTTTCAAGATGCATAACTTTAGTTTCTTTATGAGCGTTCAAGATGCCTAACTTCCTTAAAGGATACTTATGAGATTATAGCAAGATAAGTATTTAAATATGAAACAAACATATATAATGATATTTCATCTTCATCCTCTAATTTTCATGGTTTTAAACTTCCCGGAATAAAAGTTATAGATGTTGAGCATTGGAAAAGGTATGTATTTACCATTTATTTCTTTATATTTTCCTTTGAATCATAACTTGTTTACATTCTAAGATGGTAATATGTTAAAGAATTATGATAGAATTAAGGAGATTTCTGATTGATGTAAAATGACTAATTATTGTCTATTTATATGCAGAAAGTGAAGAAAATGGAAAATCACTATTCAGGAAGAAAAGACAAAGCAGAAGAAACTGTTGTCCCTTTGGTAAGAAGTCATATCCAGACGAGGAGATCAAGATCGGAGTGTATGATCTAGGAAAAGGAAGAGGAAATGCGGCATCAGTGCAAGAAGACAAAATGATAACTGGAGAACAAAGATATAGCAAATCCCTCAAGATCCTTTCATCATTAGGGACCGTTGTTTCAAGGCTTATCGGTACTATTCATACTTTTTCCTGGCCATTATAAGAAGGGACAGCGCTGGTAGCCTAGGAGGGAAAATTTTATTGTCAATTTGTAGAACTTACTATTGTAATCTCAACTTTGATCATCAACTCCCTTTGAAGAGAAATCGCTATAGTTCTGCCATTTATGATTAATATATAACTCAGTTGTTGTTCCATTATCTGATTCTGGAGTAAACACAACAGTGCTTCCATGGTGGCTAAAGGCCTGGCCCTAGTGGATCCACTTGCTTCTTGTATCATTATTTTACAATTAGAGTTGTGTGTGGTTTCATTTCCTTTGGATTTCCTTAATTCGGTTTATTCAGTAATCTCCTGTTTCTGAAAATATCCCTAAATTGCTCTATTATTTTGAAATCGTAATTGGATAGCAAGATTATTATTCACAACTTAATATGTCATGTTGTTCATTCTGAAACAATATTGCACTATCTAATTCAGATTTCGTTGTTCATTTACAGATTAATATTGTTGTTCATTTACAGTTGTGATTGGTGTTCATTTGAGTACTATTCCATTATAATTGCAATTGTCATTCCTTTATACCTGTAGTTAATGTCCATTATACTATAATAAGATTACTAATTCAATTACTCTATAGTAGGTGTATGTTCACACTTAATTAGGTTTGTTGTTCCTTTCTTAGATAAAGATTGTTGTTTAATTCCTTTATTAGTTAAGATTGTTGTTCAATTCATTTCGATTAAGATTGTTGCTCAACCTAGTTTTGTAGATTAAGATTTGTTGTTTGACCTTTTCAATAGATCTAGCTATTGTTCCTTTTCTGCTAATCAAATTGTTATTTCCAGAATTTGCTTTGGTGTGGATAGAAAGATCTACAACTGTAATGAATATTGATTGTTGTTGTCTAAGTTCTTCGATTGGAGGTCTTGTCTGTGATTGATTTTCATTTACATCAGTTTAAAGAGGAAAGAGTTACAATTACTATGTCCTTGACTGATGATTGTTTTAGTTTCCTGAGTGAATGATTTAGTCACAAAGCATTTAAGTTTCTTTCCATTACAATTAGATTTTGTTTCTAGCATTCAATTACTTTTGTAAAGCACTGTACTACAAACATTACTCTTGAACAAGTGACCACCTCAGACTAAGTACACCCTTTCGATAAAAAATCATGCCTCGATTGATAATTAATGTAGCGTAAATAGGGGTTAAAAGACACCTTTTTAGCACTCAACATTTTAGCAGTGCTGCTGGGGAGAGTGTAGCCATTTGTTTCTTTTGAAAACAGAGTATTGTAAGTACCTGCTAGGAGAGAGTTGGGTTTTAAAAATGGAAGGTAAGAACCTGCGTATGGAGCATGTAAAAACCCTGATCCCCCGCCCACTTTCTTGCAAATTTGTTGATTATTTCAATAGAAATAAGTATTTGACTTGTGTATGTGACTAAGTAGAAAAAACTTGAAAAGAATCCAAAACATCTACCCAAACCTGATAAAGCTAAGGGACTAGTGACCCTTGGCCGATCGACCTTTATAGATGATATCCTTAAAAAAGCAAAACCTCAGCCGTAAGTAGGCCCTAGAAAAGTTTCTTCTAGACAACCTACTAGTTCCCTTCAGGCCACAAAATCACCATGTATAGCCTTTGATGAGGTACACAGCGAAATAGAGGAGCAATATTTTCATGAAATTGAGAATTCTAGCCCAAAATTGTTACAAGAAGAGAACCTTAGTAATCTCTGCAAAGGAGGAGGAGAAACAGACAAACCAAAGAACCAAGATCTCCTCTTGGAATAACTCAACCATTAAGTAGCCCAGATAACGGAAGTGCTATCAAAATCATCCAGAACAAAGCCGAAGAACCTAAAAAGCTAATATTCCCCCGGACATTAGTTTAGCAAGGAACTGTCATCATCCGAGACAGAGGAAGTGTTTTTAAGGCCATTCCTACTCCTTCTAACCAGCCTAGAAATACACCCCTAGAAATCCAAGAAGGATGTTGACACATATTTTATCAAATGGCCCTGAACCAACAAACACCCAAAACCTCCACATTGGAATATCCCATTGTAGATATTGCAGTTAATGCACCTATGAAGGCCATTCCTCTCCAGCATATTCCTACATTCCATGGCCTAACATCGAAAGATCCAGACACATTTTTGTTTGAATTCGATGTACTATGCTGGAGTCATGACTATACCACCGATCCCAAAAAGCTAAAATTATTTCCCTCCACATTAAAAGGAGCAGCTTTATGATGGTTTATGGGGTTAGGTGGACATGTTATAAATTACTGGGATCAGAGGAAAGGTGTTTTTCTAAAAAAATACCAGGATTATTGTAGGTCTAGAGAATTAAAGGATGAAATATTTCAGATGGTGGCCAAACCTAAAGAGACAATAGAGGAGTATGTTGAACATTTTTAGTACAACATTGAGAGATCTACTTATGCATCATTACCCTTACCGGACAATGTATTAAAAATGACATTAATTAAAGGAATGAAGGAACAATGGCTTGAAACACTAAATATTATGGAAAAGGTAACATCTATCAAGAAAATTTTGCTAACATTGTTGATTTGTGTATCAGGAGTTCTAGAGGTAGTACAAGGCTAAAATTAGTCGAATGTGACATGCTCACAAAGGACAACAAGATCTCCAGTGGAGGAGTAACCCACGCAGAAATCAGGAATTTACTAGAGAATTTCAAAACTGATATATTGGGGACTCTAGCAATGTAGCTCGATATCATTCAAGCTAAATAGAAACAAGTAGAAGTAGAGAAAAATATCGTGATATTCTGCCCTAGGTGCAGAAAGAAACACAACCATAAAGAGTGCCCACTGGATGCAGTTCAAGTCTACGCTATTTGTACAAAATATCACTCCACAGAGAATTGCCCTTCACTCCCAGGTTTGAAAGAAGTGTACAAGGAAGTGGAAAAAGAACCAGAACTAGTGTACCTACTTAATTAGCACCGTCAATGGCAGCCACGACAACCAGGTATGCCCTTCGATCCATCTTCTTCTTTCCAGCCTCCTCAATATCATGCTCAACAATATAATACAATGTGGCAAAATCAGCCACCCTTCCCAAATTGGTCACAATAACCATTTCCTTCATCACCATGGCTAAATCAAACAAGCTAAAATAATTGGCCAAATTTTCCCTTATCTCCACCATATTGGTAAAATAATGCATATCCAACACAATGGTCCCCTCCCACTTCGCAGAGTCAAGCCTGGCAGTCAAACTAGAAAAACTGATGAATCAGCTAGCTGGAACCATTCCTCTCCCTCAACCCACACTACCAGCACCATATACACTACAACAAAATCCCAAGCCTAACTTAAGATCGCAACTCCCAGCCCAACCCAACCCGAACTCGAATAATAAACCAGTTCAATCTATCGAGATAATCGAAACACCATAACTTGAAACTGATGTAAGGGAGTGCAACGAATTTCAATTAAGGTCTGGGCGCATCATAGAAACTAAGGGAGATAAAAATGCTCAAGTTGAAAATCGGTAACCCACAGAACAACCATTACAAGAAGAGGATGTGGTTAGACAACAAACTCATGACCAAGCAACCACGTCTTCTCCCACATTCCCAGAGTGATTAATCATACCATGCCCTATGGAGCATCTTGACTTTGATCTTCTGGGAGAACTAAGAAATCTTTGTATAAAAATCCCACTCCTCCAAGCTATCCAAGATAACTCGACATATGCAAAAACCATTAAAGTGTTATGTATAAGAAAGCCAAGGAGGAGAATAAAAACTAGCCCAACCATCCATGTAGTTGGCACCCTATCTAATTTGTTATCATGAAGAGAAGCACCTGTCAAATATGAAGACCCAGGGAATCCTATAGTGATGGTGCAAATCAGTGGACAAACCTTTTAAAATTCCCTAGTTGATTTAGGGGTTGCAATTAATATTATAACAACCACCACTTGTCAAAAGCTTGGCATTACATCAGTGGAACCGACCTCCACCTTATTGGAACTGGCTGACTGATTAGTGGTTAGACCAGAATGTACACTACACGATGTAATGGTATTTGTAGATTCGTAGGAATACCTTGCCAACTTTCTGATAATCAATCCCAAATACCAACTCTATGGACACCCTTTAATCTTAGGTAGACTTTGGCTTGTGACTTTTGATGCTTACATTGGTGGACGACAAGGTAGTATGACTATATCTAAAGGGAACAATATAAATAATCTAGCTTTATACCCTCCAACCCATCCAAGTTTAACAATAATGAAAACTAACAAGAAACCTGTATCATAGCTCAAAGAAAACATTAGGTTTCCATTAACCATAGAAGATGCCATCGATTTTAAATATCAAACACAGGATGATGTTATTAAGAACTTCATTAACCAGTCTAAATCTTGATCCCATGTACAATGTCACATGATAGAGGCAGCATTTGACAATGAACTAGAAGAAGATCTCCTCAAAGACACTCATGATCAATCAATACCCACTAACTCTGTTTCAAATAGCAAAACTATAGAGATTGAGCCAGGAAAAACCTTGAACATTAACAAAACCCTAGCTCCTGAAGAAGAACAAAAATTGGTCCAACTACTGAGAAAGTATAAGGAAGTTTTTGCATGGGATTATCCAAAAATGAAGGGAATTGATCCCCAGCTGTGTATGCACCACATTTATACATAAATAGATGTTACACCCATTCGCCAGCCCCAATGGAGACTCAACTCTCATCTGAAAGATATTGTGAAAGCTGAATTATAAAAAATTTTGGATGTAAACTTTATTTATCCAATCTTCGATAGCAAGTAGGTCTCTCCACTAGTATTGGTGCCAAAGAAGAATGGAAAGTGGAGGATTTTTGTAGATTTCAAAGAATTAAAAAAAGAAACCTTAGAAAGACCACTTTCCCCTTCCATTCATTGATCAGGTATTAAACACATTAGTAGGAAAGAAACTCTTTTCTTTCTTGGATGGCTTCACTGGATACAATTAGATTCAAATTGCCCCTAAAGACTAGGACAAAACTAATTTTACCTGTCCTTGGGGAACATTTACTTACAGAGTCCTACCTTTTGGCCTATCCAATGCCACTGCCACATTTCAGAGGGTCGTCCTCAGCATCTTTTCAGATTTAATAAATGAAGGGCTCAAAGTATATATGGATGATTTCACACCATATGGAGATGATTTTGAGCCAGCACTAGACACATTGGAAAAGGTGCTGCAATGATGTATTGCCACCAGCCTCTGCTTGAGCTATGAAAAGTGCTATATGATCATGACCAAAGGGCTCATCCTAGGTCATTATATCTGAGTGGCTGGAATACAAGTAGATCTGGCCAAAATTCAAATAATTTTGTTAATACCTACTCCTACCACACACATAAAGTTACGCAGTTCTCTAGGATTTTTTGGTTATTATAGGAAATTCATAGAACATTTTTCTCAAATAGTTGCATCTCTATACACACTTAGAGGGAATGTTGATTTTATTTTGACAGATAAATGCAACCATGCTTTTGAAAATATGAAAAAGCTTGTGTCAAGAACCCCAGTGCTTAGAGGCCCAAATTGGGACCTGGCATTTCAAATTTCATCGGATGCTTTAGACACAGCTATTGGAGCAGTCCTTAGGCAGGGATTTGACATCACAACAAAAGATCGACCTGGGAAAAGGAATCCTGTAGCTGATTTTCTCTCATGAATACCAAAGCCACCAGACACAACAACAGTCGAAGATCAATTCCCAAATGAACATTTGTTTGTTGTTACTGTCAAGACACCCTAGTATGTTGATCTTGCAAATTATTTAGCAATAGGAAAATTACCAAAGCATCTAACCCGCAATGAACAAAAATAGATTGTGCAACATAGTACCTGATCTTCTTGGATTGGGGGCTACCTATTTCATACAAGGGAAGATATGCACATCAGAAGATACGTTCGCGAAGACAAAATATTTGACATTCTAAAAGCTTGTAATGACAGACCATGTGGCAGACATTTAATAGATCGCAGGACAGATCACAATTTTTTGCAAATAGATTATTACTGGCCCAAAATCTTTAAAGATGATAAGAAATTTGTTCAAGCCTGTGACAATTTCCAAAGATTAGGATGCCCTAGACAGTCTAACAAAATTCCTTCAAACCCACAGTTAGTAATCGAACTATTTGAGCATTGGGCGCTCGATTTTATTGGTCCAATCAACCCATCATCAAATCAAAAGACATATATTCTACTAGTAACATAGTATGTTACCAAATGGGTTGAAGTAGAGGCACTTCCATGAGCTACACAAGACTCTGTGATTCATTTCCTGTTCCAAATATTTGTGTGATATGGCCTCCCAAGGGACGTAATCATGGATGGAGGACCACAGTTTGTAGGTAATAAAAATGTTGCAACATTAAAAAAATATCGCATTCAGCACAAACTTACCACTTCGTATCACCCATAGGAAAATGGCCAAGTAGAGGGCAAGAGTAAGGTGATAGAGGCAATATTGGGAAAATCTGTTGTATCAAACAGGCCTGATTGGGCTTCAAGATTTCTCAAATCCTTGTGGGCATATCGAAAAATGTGGAGAAACATCACCCGTTATTCAGCATATCAGCTAGTATTTGGAAAAGAACCCATCTTTCCAATAGAGTATGAAATGCAAATATTAAGAATAGCACAAGAGATCAGTCTAGATTTAAATGAGGCTTGATCTAACAGATTACAAAAAATTAATGAGCTAGATGAAATTATGCTCTTGGCTCTTCAACGCACTGCATTAATTCAACAACAGAGAGAAAAATGGCACAATGCCCTGATCAAAAATAAAATCTTCCATGAAGGAGATTCGGCACTCCTATATGACTCTAGGTTCCAGGGTTTCCTGGGAAAACTTCAAACTCGATGGCTTGGACCGTATGAAATATAGAAAGTGCATGACAATGGCGCCATTACTTTGACTACTATTGATGGATCTAGACATACCTTTAAAGCAAATGATCACCGACTGCGACTGTACCATAAACCACTTACTCGAGAATCCTTTTACTCGCAGCTCCAGGAAGATTTTGATATGAAGATTCTTGCTGAGGAAAACAACCCTTCCTCAACATTGGTTTACCAAATAATTCCATTGTTCTTAGATTTTGTACATAAGTTTTTCTTTTCTTCTTGTATAAACTACTTTCTGTACAATTTTTTTCATTTTTTGTTGTTCCTTTTCGAAGGAATAACATTGCTGCCTCTTTGTTGTTCCTTTCCAAAGGAATAGCAATTTTTCATTTTGTTGTTCCCTTCCGAAGGACCAGCATTTCCACCTTTTTGATGTTCCTTTCTGAAGGAACAACACTTTTGTATTTTGTTGTTCCCTTACGAAGGAACAACATTTCCGCCTTTTTGTTGTTCCTTTCCGAAAGAACAACACTTTTGCATTTTGCTCTTCTTTTTTGAAGGAACAACATTTCTGCCATTTTGATGTCCCTTTCCGTAGGAGCAACACTTTTGCATTTTTCTATTCCTTTCTGAAGCAAAAACACTTCTGCCTTTTTGTTTTTCCTTTCTGAAGGAACAACACTTTTGCATTTTATTATTCCTTTCCGAAGGAACAACATTTCCGCCTTTTTGCTATTCCTTTTTGAAGGAATAGCACTTTTGCATTTTGTAGTTCCTTTTCGAAGGAACAACATTCCCATCTTTTTTCTATTCCTTTCTGAAGGAACAACACTTTTGCATTTTATTATTCCTTTCCGAAGGAACAACATTTCCGTCTTTTTGTTGTTCCTTTCCAAAGGAACAACACTTTTGTTTTTTGTTGTTCCTTTCTGAAGGAACAATGTTTCTGCCTTTTTGTTGTTCTTTTCTAAAGGAACAATGCTTTTGCATTTTTTTGTTCCTTTATGAAGGAACAACATTTCTGCGTTTTAGTTGTTCCTTTCTGAAGGAACAACAATTTCATTTTTTTTGTTCCTTTCCGAAGGAACAACACTTTCGCATTTTGTTGTTCCTTCCTGAAGGAACATCATTTCCACATTTTTGCTATTCCTTTCAAAAGGAACTACACTTTTTGTTTTTTGTTGTTCATTTCCGAAGGAACATAATATCCACATTTTTGTTTTTCCTTTCTAAAGGAACAACATTTTTGCATTTTTTTGTTCCTTTCCGAATGAACAACATTTCTGCTATATTGTTTTGTTGTTCCTTTCTAAATGAACAACACTTCCACCAGATTGTTTCATCATTACTTTATGAAGCAACAACACTTTCGCCAGATTGTTTTGCCGTTCCTTTTAAAGGAACAACCCTCCTTCACATTTTTTTCTTTCTACCATTCTTTCCAAAGGAACAGTAGTTTCTATTTTGGATGAGCTTAAGCTGTTCCACAAAAGGAGTGGTATCTTATTTAACACTTACTTTATTTGTTGTTCCGTTTAAGGAATAGTTGTTGTTCCTCTTAAGGAACATTAGTTTTGAGTTTATTTTTTTCTTTCTTTTGTTTGTTTTTCCTCTTAAAGGAACCATGGTTTTGTGTGCAGACGTTCTTTTTGTTGTCCCTCTAAAGGAACAATAGTTGTTCCATCTATGGAACAACACTTTTTGAGTGCACTTTTTTTTTTTGTGTGTGTTTCTTAAAGAACACCATTTAGAGGATATTTTGTGAATGATGGTTCATTGTTTATGATCCTTTTAAGGCACAAGTATACATTTATGCAAGAATACAAAAACTAGAAGATATTGAAATCAACAAACCAAAGAAAAATCATTATTTTTAGAGAAATTTCTTTGTACTGATAAGAAAAAAGGGGAAAGGACACAACTATTTATATCACTTTACTATCTTTACTTTCACTAAAACCAATTTGATTGATTATTTTTATCATGTTAGATCTTTCTTAATTTTCATAATTCTCTTGGATCATTATTATTGAATAAGAATAAGGGCATATTTTTCTCTATTGAGATGCTCAGACTTATTCCACCATCTCTACCCTTAAGGAGTGTTGAGTCATCCTCTCTATATAAATAGGAGAGTGAATATATATCTATATGACTACTAACATGATTTGTGAGTCGAAGGATAGGGGGTTTGATCAAGAGCCAGCCTACCATGATCATAAGGAAGCAAGTGAAGTGGCATTCCCACTATGGCCACCACACCAAGGAGATGATTTAAGAGGCATATCAGAAAAATGAGAAAAAAATTCCTTGGAATAGGAGGTCTCATCGTGAGTCGGCCTCCCTACCTTTCACTCCTTCCTGGTGAATGGCATTGTGATTCATCTGGTTACCAATCCAGTACAATGGCCTCCATTCTGACATAACACAGTGCTTTCCTAGACATACATGAATGATTATGGTTCCAAGGGTGAAACAAGCAACTCTGACAAGGTTATGGCCACCTGTGGGCAACATAGCTCTACTAATGGTATTGAAGTCATACTTTTCAAACACCAATAGTCGTTATAAACTCTTTTTTGATATCTCTGTCTTCATTTCAAATGGGATTATGTTATATAGCATTTTCGAAGCTCTTACACATGAAAATGGTTTATAAATCAAGCATAATGGTTAAAGTGGATAATGACCACATAAGAACTATTACTTACGTCAATTGTCCTCTCCTCTATTTTTCGCCTCATTTCAGGGCATTTCCATATCTATTTGTGATTTCCATCATAAGCTTCTATTTCAGTAATCCATTTCTTTTCGTAATCACGTCATGCATATATACGTCTTTCCTTTATTCTACTGTATGACAACAATGTATCATGTTGCTCCTTTAACTGTCGGTCGTGGATGACCTATCACAATTTGGGTAGGTGCAGGTGACCTCCATAATACACTAGGATATGTGTCAACTCCTTATTTTGAGTTACTATGACTCCACCAAAACTCAGGAACAACAAGTTTAACGGTATTGGTATTTCCCAATATGCGTAGCTTGTTGTTCCATCATCATTTCTATGTTTTTGCTCTATAAAACTAACAGTGTGCTAAGCTTGAACAGCTTGTTGTACATTTGTGATTTCTGTGCTTTTTCTTTGTAAAAATTAATAGTGTACTAATCTTGAACAACTTGTTGTTCCATTGTCATTTCTATGTTCTTTCTCTGTAAAAATTCACAGTGTGCTAAGCTTGAACAAAATTGGAGGTAGAACAATACGCAGTGAACTGTAGGTGTTAATAATCTCTGACACTGCATGTGAAATTTTAGTGAGAGCAGGATGGATTGCCTACCTTAGCCAACTACAACAATCTCATGAAACTGTGGCCATTGAATTTCTACAAAATTTGTAGGAAGATCATTCCATGGTGTGGGGTAGGAAAATAATAGTAACAGATGTAGTAATTGCTGAAGTATCGAGACTACTAGCCATTGGACTAGTATGGACTTAGAAAAAAGTGAGACTTCAAGATGCAATAACCATCTTCTGGGACAAAGGGTAGAGCCTTAGTGTCAAAGGAAAAGGAGTCTTGCCTGCAACCCTAGGAGAGCCATGGGTAGAATTAGCCAGAATTGTGCAAAATCACATCACATGTGATGAGAGAAAATACATGGTAAGACCACGACATCTCAAATTGTTAGCTGTATTAAAACAAAAATGTGTTGTAAATTTGCCTGCATATTTAAATTTTTTATTGAATGATCCTACTTAGAACATAAGAAAATCTCGTCATGTAGAAACGATAGTAAGTCATCATGGCTTAATTCAGCTAATAGTAAATTATAGTCTCACTCAACAATAGATTATTTGGGAAGAATTGATATTCTCCATAGATGGGGGATTGGCCTTACGAGCCCCAAAATGAAAAAGAACTACTAGCACATCAATGAGACTGTAGAAACGAAGACAGTCTGCCAGATTGGGGAGAAGTAGGGGAATGTTGGAAAGTCCCCAAGAAAACAGTAGCCAACCATTAGAGATATATGACTCAGAGGATGAGCAACCCCCATAACTTGAAGGAGGGGCAAACGAAGAAGAAGAATTAGAAGAAAATACAAAAGAGGAACCAGAAGAGGAAATTGAGCACTCCGTCGAGGAAGAAGGGGAGGAAGTGGAGCCACACAACAAAATCCCATTACAAAATCCTCTACAAGAAGACGAATTGGCCCAAATTTTGACCAACATGGGTGAGTATATTTAGCCTCACAGCCCACTCAACCTCGATATTAAGGCAGGACAATTATAGGAACACTCTGTCCACAGTAAGAGTGCATCTAAAGAAATCAATGACGAAGAAGAAGTAGAAGCAGAAGCCACTAGTGAAATAGCAGATCAAACCAAGGTTTTCTCCCCTGAGAAACCTGATCAGCAGAATGAGAACACTAAATAAGTGTTTCAAGCATAAAATATGGAAATAAGCCAAGGTGAGGGTACAATCCCTGAAGAATAAAGCATAGGCCCAAGAAAAGAAACAATTGTTCCTTAAAAGAAAACAAATGAAAACCAATCGTTGCGAAAGGAATAGTGAAAACTACTAATTGTAGTAAAACAACTCACAACAAATAAGGGTCCTAAAAATGGGGAGAATCTAAAAAAGAACCCCTGGAATAGAGGATGCAGCCACCTAGAGGAAACCCCATAAAATAAAGGCAAAGGTGACTCAAACTAAACCCATTATGATTTAGGACCACAAGGAACAACATGCAGTTGTTACAAATGCAGAGGTCGAAACAAAAGATGCACTAGTCTCTAATAAGGATGTCCAAATAGAGACATTGTCCTCTAGCATCACGATCGACTGGATAGTCCATGAGAAGGAAACACAGACTGTAGGAACTAGATGTCACAATAAGGAGATCCATGTAGATCTCCAACACAAAAATGTTTTGATGGACAATGGTACTAGGTTAGTGAGACTGCAAGAGGATCTAGTACAGGCCCAATACATGATAGAAAAACTCATAGAGGAAATTGTTCATCAGGAGAAATATAAAAAATTACAGCAGCAGGTAAAGAACATCAATGTATTGGAGAGCGAGGCCTTCAGTAGGTGTGGTAGGCAAAGGAAATTGTTCCTCAGGAGAAATATAAAAAATTACAGCAGCAGGTAAAGAAAGTTAGTGCACCAGAGAGTGAGGCCTTCGATAGGTGTCGGAGGGCAGAGGAAAAGGTAACTAATAGACTAGACATAGTTATGAGTCAAATGGATACTCTGTGTTCTCTATATACTGTTGTTCTAGCATGTAGGGCACCTGCGAAAAATTATGCTTTATTTTTTATGGAAAGGTACTTACAATTAAAAATTAAGGATGTCACGGTAGGGGTGCCTATAGAGTTAAAAACTATTGATGATTTTATAAATTATTGTAAACCATATGGGGTGAAAGTCCAGCGATTGCGATGTGAGTTTTATTTTCATAATTTTGTGTTGGACAGTGAAACAGAGGAGAACCCCAGTCCTTTTGTGGGTGATATCCAGCTTTAGGCATTCATCTCTTTTGCTATTAACCAGATAAAGTGGCTTAAAGCCCATAATACCTTTCAGAGACAGGAGAATGGGTTAGATATTTGGGTAAGGGGTGAACCAAGAAACCCATTACAACTGTGGAATGAGCATAGAAGCTTAATGAGAAAGAAGGGTGTGATCTAGACATTGGGACCCATTCACACAACAGTTGTCTAACAAGGGGTAGAATACTTCCTATCCATTAAAGACCTTGCCATAGCAACAGATAAACTCAAATGGAATACTTCCAACTGGAATGTTCAGGACAGAGAGTCATTCAATTACGAAAATTTTAAGTTAGTTGTTGATTGCCTAGTTAACTATAGTAACCTCATCATGAGAGAAGGCCCATATTGGCTAGGTTGTAGGTTTTGAAGTGCAATCATCTAGTTTCCTGCAATAGGATATAAGGCCCTATATGAATTTCCTGAAGGCCAGACAGGTTATGTTTTTGAAGTTTTAAATAGACATAATGGTTTTAGACCACTACATGAAAATACCTCTCGAGCCTATTCCTTAATTACCTTACATGTAAATTACAATGTTTTCATGAGGGCATGAAAAAGGGTAAGCAGTGGGGTGTGTTGAGCATTGGAAAAGGTATCTATTTACCATTTATTTCTTTATCCTTTCCTTTGAATCATAACATTTTTACATTCTAAGATGGTAATATGTTAAAGAATTATGATAGAATTAAGGGGATTTGTGATTAATGCAAAATGACTAATTATTGTCTTTTTCTATACAGAAAGTGAAGAAAATGGAATATCACTATTTAGGAGAAAAGACAAAGCAAAAGCAACTATTGTCGCTTTGACAGGAAGCTGTATCCAGATGAGGAGATCAAGATCAGAGTGCATGTTCCAGGGAAAGGAAGAGGAAACGTGGCATCAGTGCAAGAAGACAAAGAGATAACTGGAGATCAAAGATATAGCGAATTCGTCAAGATCCTTTGATCCTGAGGGATTGTTGTTTCAAGGCTTATCAATACTCTTGATAATTCCGCCTGGCCATTATAGAAAGGGACAGCGCTCGTAGCCCAAGGGGGAGGATTTAATTGTCAATTTGTAGAACTTACTATTGTAATCTTAACTTTGATCATCAACTCTCTTTCAAGAGTGATCATTGTAACTCTGCCATTTATGATTAATATATAACTCAGCTACTATTCCATTATCTAATTCTAGAGTAAATACAACAGTGCTTCCCTGGTGGCTAAGGGCCCAACCCTAATGGATCTACTTGCTTCCTGTATCATTATTTTACAATTATAGCCATGTGTGGTTTGATTTCCTTTGGATTTCCTTAATTTTCTTTATTTAACAATATTTTGTTTCTGAACGTTTCCCTGAATTTCTATGTTATTTCCAAATCATAATTGGATAGCAAGATTATTATTGACAACTTAATATGTCATGGTGTTCATTCTGAAACAATATTGTCCTATCTAATTTAAATTATGCTACTCATTTACAGATTAATATTGTTGTTCATTTACAGTTGCGATTTTTGTTCTTTTAACTATGGTTCACTTACAGTTGTGATTGTTGTTGATTTGACTACTGTTCCATTATAACTGCAATTTCCATTCCTTTATACCTGTAGTTAATGTCCATTATACTAGAATAAGATTAGATATTCAATTACTGTATAGTCATTGTGTGTTCACACTTAATTAGGTTTGTTGTTCCTTTCTTAGTTAAATATTGTTGTTCAATTCCTTTATTAGTTAAGATTGTTGTTCAATTCATTTTGATTAATATCGTTTCTCAACTCATTTGTGTAGATTAAGCTTTGTTGTTTGACCTTTTCAATAGATTTAGTTCCTATTCCTTTTCTGCCAATCGAATTGTTGTTTCCGGAACTTGCTTTGGTGTGGAGGTCTTGTTTGTGATTGATTTTCATTTACATTAGTTTACAGGGGAAAGAGTTACAATTACTGCATCCTTGACTGATGATTGTTGTAGTTTCTTGGGTAAATGATTTAGTTACAAAGCATTTGAGTTTCTTTCCATTACAATTAGATTTTGTTTCCAGCATTCAGTTACTTTTGTAAAGTACTATACTGCAAACATTACTCTTGAACAAGTGACTACCTCAGACTAAGTACACTCTTCAGATAAAAAATCGTGGCTGGATTGATAATTAATGTAGGGTAAATAGGGGTTAAAAGACAACTTTTTATCGCTCAGCTATAGTAAAAATGGTCGACTGACCTATTTGAAGAAGACATGAGGAGTATTCGCAAATCCTAACTTCCTTCAACCATATCGAGAAAATTATATTGAATCAAGCTTTGAAACATGAATGATAGGTAATTATGATATTTTATTTGTATCCTCAAGGTCTCATGCACTGAAATATCTGAGAAAACAATTATAGCGACAATTCTCAGCTAACATGTTTGAATAATATTTGAGGAGTATTTAGGAAACCTAAATTCCTTTATAAATATATCTAAAATTATAGAAAACCATGTTTTGAAACTTGGACCATGTATAGAAGATGATGTTCTATTTTTAGCCTCCAGTTACCACTATATGAACCATCATAGATGAAAATATATAGCGAAAATACAAAGATGATTTATTCACTTAGTAGATCTATTTTCTTCTTCCACCTTTAGGCTCCATGGATCACACCAAATGTTATTTCTATGTTATAGCTTTTCTTGCACAAGGGTTGGAAATGAAATTTTTTCCTATGGTAGCTAGTAGTCTAACAACAATTACTGGTGTTAAACCCTTGAAGTGATTACCATTCATGTGTTGTAATCAGATCTACATCAAAGAATAAGAATACTAGAAACCAACTAGAAAAGTTGGATCTAGAAACACATAATGATTACAGGAATTCATTTCTTGAAGATAAAATATTTCTTATTAAAATGATAGTGCATATGAAGAAACACCTTGCTAGAAATGACTAAAGGGGTCTCCCGCTTGGGAGGGCTCCTTAAGATCCTTAATCTACAACTATAATTACTTCCTCTCTCAAAAGCTTGGTTTAATCATCCATAAACACGAACGAAAAAGAAAATAAGATGGTCACATTGTAGTGGAAAAGGATCAAAAGTGATAGTATTAAATATTTAATGATGATAATGGTCATGTAATATGACAAGAGAAAACCTCTCTATTTATAATAAAATGCAAGATCAGATTTAATGTAATCAAATAAAAAAATATTTATTGGACTAAATTAATATTTAACCAATTCTCGTATTTTACTATTATTTGTGAGGGAAAAGTCAAACAAATGGTCATTAACCTTCATTTCGATAAATGATTCCAAAAATAATTATTTCAATTAATAAAATGGATAACAAGATGAGAAATCATTAATAAACAAATGGGGTTATTAAATTATTTCTGGATGGAATGGTAAATGAGTTAGAAATATTTCATAAATAATGATTTAATAAATTATTTCTATGATAATTTCTAAAGGATTAAGGAATAATCAATAAATAAATTATTTACTAAATTATTCCATTGGAAATGTAAATTGTGGGTGAATTGAATAATTTTTACTTTAATGAGTAAAAATATGAGACTAACATAAAATCATTAAATCCATGGGTTATTACCATTTGAGTAAATTAATTAATGGAAGTAACATAGCAAAAATTAATCTTTAGGCTATTTCCTAAGGAAAATGTGGGCTTAGATGTTTAAAAACCTATACTACATACGATTTTTCGATCCACCTAATTAATTATTGCTAGGTGATCATCTTTTATGTGATCAAATTCTAAACCCCTCTTGCAACCTTAGATTTTATCTTTGATAAAATGATAGTAAAATAAACAAATATTTCCTTTCTGGAAAGCCTTTTTATGTTCACTTATGTGGATGACTTGTAAAATTGATGAGTCGCCCTACTTGTATATTGGTCAGGTCCAAAGTTTTTTCGAGGATTTACTATGTTTCCTATATATAATAATGTAGGTGACTATGGTCATGTGAAAATTCTTACATATAGAATGTAGGAAAATAATCAATAAAAAACATGTAATTTACTATTAAAATCGGTAATTTTTTGGTGAATTGTGTCCATTTAATCAAATATATGTAAAAAACAAGTGATTTTTTAGCAAAATTGGCGAATAATTTTTTCCAAAAATGTGCAAAAAATAGGCCATTTGAGAAATTTCACCCATCAAATTTTCCCTCCTCGGGTCAGATTGAAAAATAATTCCACATCTCCTCATTCCTCTAATTACATACATGGCTAATCCCATCCTATGAGCATGTTACAACTGCTACAGGCATACAAATAATTTAAAATCACATAGAAATAGAGGAAATCATGTCATTCCTCCTTCGTTGCCACATCACTCCTCCTGGAAGCATATCTTAACCAATTCCAATTTAAGGTGCAATATATACCCCTATATCATACTCTAATACTTCAAATTCCTTATGATCTCTAGATCATGTGCTTTAGTGCTTCAACTCATTCAACTCACTTTGATCTTCCTTCTCCACATGTGTCACTGGGCGAGTTGCAACCAAGCATCACTCGCATTGCACCAAGATCTCTCTACTACTTAGTATTTTGACATCATATGTTTGCGTCCTTTGGAATTCTCTTCAATCCCTCTCCTCTGTTTATTTCACACTTCCATCCATCCCTCGAAAATTCTACCCACAACATTAGTTGTAGAATTTTGTAACAATTTCTACTAAATTGTAGCTAGAAGTTTCTCTCTAACGTGAAATCCTACGCTACTCTATTACCACTCTATGAAAGTTGATTCTAGGGTCTATCAAATTTGATCCCCATGTGGCTCAAACATTGTGAGCATGTGGCTTATGGGCCTACTAAACTAACTCCCCTCACCTTTCATTTTAGAAAATGATGCTTCCAAATCACGCTTCCACTACACCATATTCACCTCATCAATAACTTTAACCTTCAATGTAGGTCCCATTCGGAGGTTAGGGTTGCAGACTACAAGATAGTCACCCTTTTATTATCCTTCATGGTGCATGTACTAATTCAAGCTCCGCAAAATCTCATTAGGTCCCACCTCAAGTCGAGGGTTGGGTTGGTGAGCTCCATCTTGTGATTTCTTTTTATTTCATTGGTGCTACCTTCCCCATTCCAACTAATACTTAATGTAATTCTAATGCTCCTTTCATGAGTTTTTATTTCAATGTTATTCCTCATTAGCAATTCCTTTCAGGTGGATTTATCATATGCCAAAATGATGATTAGAAAACTATACAACATCCTTCTATTGTGAATACGACTTCCCTACAAAATATCCTGACTTTTTGTCTCAACCAAGACATAATAAATGCACAATCGAACAAAATAATGAAATACAAAAATTCAACAAATAAAAATGACTATATAAAAAAATAATATTAAAAATTCTGACCTCTCAGGGCCGACTGCTATTTGACCTAGTTTTAAATGTTTTCACACCACCAGCTAATACACTTGCAAGAAACCCTTATAAAATAAAGCAACCCTGTCAATTATATACAGGAGGAATCTCATCCTCTGGACATGTTACACTTATAGAGGATTATAAATGTTTTAAATTCACATAAAAAACAAAATTGTTTCCTTACTTCTTGGCCACCATGCTACTCCTTTTGGAAGCATTTATGAACCAATTTCAATTTAAGGTGGGGTTTATGTCCCTGCATAAATTTGATGGTAATCCCATTGAAACTAATTTTATTATTTCACATACTTTTGATCAACCATTTGATCTAAACTTGGTAGATTGTGCTTTAGTCCTTCAAAAAGGAGAAAATTTGAAGTTTTGTTCCTTCCATCATCAAGATTGATTTTTCCCTTACCACCAATACTTGATATATCAATATTTCCAAGAATGACACTACCTCCTTGAACTTCTTTGAGAGAGAGAAACTTCCTTTTGTCACCTATCATATGATTTCAGCATCCATTATTTATACACTATTGGATTTCTTTTTCCTGAACACATATAGTTGGACACAATTATTGACAATATCATTGCTTTCCTTTCCATATATACATACTTTGATCTATATTGATGATGATGTCTTATTTTCTTTGACCTTGAAACCCTAATATACTTCTTCTACAATCATGTGCTTTATGCATGAAATTATTACACATGAAGCATACATTTGGATCTAATAAGGGGGAAAATGAATTGTAAATGTTTATATAATTCTCATTAAAACCTCTAAGATTGTTGATTAAATAAGGATTTCTTTAGATATTATATCATCGCCTACTCCTATTCCTCACAAATTAATTTATTAAATAGCCTCTAAATTCTATTTCCTTATGACCATAATTATTACATGTAAAACATTTTCCATACAATATGTTTTGATACTTGGATGTAAAAGGCCATCTTGGGGGAATTATTCTCCTAAATCAACACCTAGGTCTTGACTAGCCTTCATTTCCTTACGTAGTGTTTCCCTCTTTCATATGATGATCATATCTTTGATGGTCCTACCCTTCTTTATGATAATGTTTCCATTGATAGATATTTTGGGAAAATTGTGAAAGCTTTTAGGTTCCATTTTTCATTTTTATCTGATGACATTTAGCATGATTCTCCCTTGGAAATTTCATGATTTCTAAGACCTATTTTAATAAAATGTGATCTATGGAAACTGAGTAGTTTATCAAAGATCTTAGAAATTATTCCAAACCTCAACTGATCATTTTCCTTTCCAAGATCATTTCTCAAGGAAACAATTTAAATTTCTAGTTTCTCACAATGTCCTTCCTTTTCTTTTGGCTACCCTATCACCACTTCTTTCATCCCCCTTGCTTCTTCTAATTCAATTTTAAGGATGAAAACAATTTTTTTGTTTCATAAATATCATTATCCATATCTTCATACTCTTGCAATTTCTCCTTTTGACTTTTTCTAATTATTGTGTCTCTTTATCTCTTCTAACATAGCAGAGAGATCACATTGAAATTATTTATTACCTGTAGTGTCCTCATCTGCACTTGTCTTACCTTCATGGTTATATTTATTTATTGATCAATAGTTTGATAATTCATGAATATATAATCATATTCACCTTCCATGCCTTCACATCTTTCATATGGACATCTAGAGGAAAAATAACTTTCATTACCACAACTGAAATAGAGTGGAAGATTACATTTTCCTTTTGCTAGGTCCTTTTGAGGTAGATTGCACTACATCTATTTTCTATTTTTGATTTTCGAAGGACAAGAGTATAAATTATTCCTAATAATCATTAGACTCATCTTAGTTACTTTATTCTAATCAACCACTGTCTTTCTTGGAATAAAACCTTTTCCTCATAATAGATCATCGCTTTTTATGAACATTCCTCCTATTTCTATGTTCTTTTTCATCATCACCATCTTCTGATTTTCCATTGGAAACTTTAAGTGTAATGATGTATTGTACCACACTTGGAACATTTTAATGTTAGCTTACCTTTATATTTTATATAACCTCTCTTCAACATTCTCATGGATTAAGCTTCTTCTTCATGTAATTTCAAGCTAGGTTAATCATGCTCCTTGTGTTCTATTATTTTATATAATTCTTTCAAGGATGCTACCTTCAGTCCAAACTTCTATTTTACAATTCTTATGTCATGTGAAATGAGTATTTCATACATTTTATTCATCTTCAACTTTTATAGAATTTTCATTTCTCCAATAGCTAAAACCTTCAGATTCAACCTTAATGGAAGATATATCAAGACTCTATGAATAATTTTATGTGCTTCAATATTTTCACTCAATCCTTTAATAGTGTTCACAAATTCATTTAATCAAAGGAAATAATATAAAATCTCTTCTTCTTTATTCATCATTTAATTTTCAAATTAGACTCTATGGGTTTAAAATTTCACCCATTTTACCTTTCATCTCCTTCATATATTCTTTGAAGATTTTCCCAAACTTATTTAGAAAAGTCATAGTGCATTAACTTGAGAAAACTTGATTTATCCAGACCATTTAAAATGGCATTCATTTATTTGGAATTATTTATGTAAACGTGCTTCTCACCCGCATCACTTGGAGAAATTTTAGAACTTTATAACCTTCTATCATTGAATGTTGAACATGAACACCAAGAGACATTAGAGATTCCTTAATTATTATATATCAAAAATAATAATTTGATCCATCCAATAATGGAACTTTAATTTTGCAAAGTCCATCCTGGCTAGCCATGGTCCCTTTGAGATCAACCTTGCAGTGCTTAGACTGCCTCGAAATAATCCCACTTTAATACCAGTTATTGTAATCCACAATTATGTTGTGATGGGAGGTAAGAATAATAATTTTCATTATTTAATTTCATTCAAACATCATAAGACATTAATCTTGTAAACTAAACAAGTAACAAAAGATATATGTGGAAAATCTTACAAGATAAACTGACAAAACCTATTAATATGAAAGGTATTGTATGCATTAAACTATTATTACATCAAATTTATAACCACTAACATATAGGATACAAAAGCACCTCCATCAGTTCGTATGCACCAACCTATAGGAAACATCATTTCCCTTTGTTTCTTTGTAGGCACCAAACTATAGGAGACATCAGTCCCGTCTGCTAGTTTGTAGGCAAGAAGCTGTAGGATTCACCAGTCCCCTCTACTAATTTGTAGGCACCAACACATAGGGGATACAAAACCCCTGTATTTACTTATAGGCACCAACCTATAGGATACACCAATCCCTTATGTTTCTTTGTAGGAACCAACCTACAAGATACACAAATCCCCTCTACTAATTTGTAGGCACTAACTTGCTTTCTTTCTTCTTCACAATGTCTCGTGGTTTCTTCTAGTTTATCGAAATCTTCTTACAGCATCTATCTTCACTAGCTCTATTAGTTGTTTCTACCTTGACTAGGCTTACCTGCTACTCCTTCCTTCACCAAGTCTACTTCTTCAAGGACTTTTTTCTTTTGTATTCTTTTTAAGAATGAATTTTCATAACATTCCATGTATCCAAATTTGTAAACCTATTTATAAAATTTCTTCCATAGGAACCTAGAGAAAAAGTTTCCATCTCATTCAAATTTCATAGTCTGAAACATCTAAGAAAGATATAGAAAAACTCACAAGCTAACATGTTTGAGGATAACTTTAGGACATTCAAGATTCCTAAATTCCTTAGAGAATATATCCAATATTATAGAAAACCAAGGTTTATAGCTTAAGCCAGTAGTACGTGATAATATTTTATATGTATCCAAGATTCATGGTTTCAAACATATCGAAGAAAATGTTATATCAAAAATTTGACTTGGCATCTTTCAAGAAGATTTTAGGCACATTCACAAAGCATAAATTCCTTTGGCCATATCTACAAAATTATAGAAAATTGTTGGAGGCCTGGTTGAGTTCGGATCCACATTGTAAATTTTGTCAACTTTCTAGTTGATTCAATAATCTAATTTATATATGTTGTCTTGGTTCTGATAGTTAAATTGTTGCAACTATCCTGATTGCATATATATATGACGATGAATGTATCAATGTAATAGTTCTAATTCACTTATAAATAAAATATAATGTAAATTATTATCTTGATCGTTCTCTACTATTTTGTGCCCCTTCTCTTATTGTTATCTTATATATGTTCATGTGAGTACTTGTATCCCTTTTACTAGTAACCAATGTGCACTGTATACTAGACTACAACATTAATTCCATTGTCAAAAGTATCGGACTCGAGTGCTTGGAACATGAAAACATAAATGTTAACCTTAGAATATATACAAAAATGATTGAAGATATTGATTAATAACTACCTAGAGAATTACATCAAGTGAAACAATCTTTCAATTGCGAAGGTTAGAGCAAACCTTTTTAAAGACACACACAAATGATTTTTTGAAGTAGCCACTATCAAGATTAAGAAACTCCTCAATGAAGCCACTATTGGGAAAGAAGAAATATGAGAACATAATAATATTGAAACTAACAAATTGTGGTAAAAATGATCTACATGAGTGGGTTGAAATATATTGGATGAATTTTGTGAAGAACAAGCAATAGAAGAACAAATTTATATTAAGTGAGTTAAAGAAATGTTTTTCGATGCTTTTTTGAACAATTGTTTTTGTAATATATCAAAATTGATTCACAAGTTTATCCTCGACTAGAGATTCAACCATATGGTAAAATACCAACCAACTCTTTAAGAAACATTAAATTCTATCCAGCGACAAAAAAGGATTGACTAGTAGCAATTCATAAAAGTAAAATCTAAGTGTGGGATTACTTCTTGTGAAAATAAAAATGGATAACGATATTTCCTTTCTCGATAAAAATTAAGTTGCATCAACATGCTAGGTAATTATTCATGAAGAATAAATTGGAAAATAAAATATGAAAAAGGAGAGGTATTCATAAATTATAACTAGACGAAAATGGTTAACTACTAAGAAATTCCAAGAGGAACATAGTATATAAAAGGCTTTAGATGGACTTCAACGATACAAATAGTCGATTTACATTAATAGCATGTGACACATGATAGAAAATGTGAGAAAAAATCAGAGAATATTCCATGAATAAATTTCAAACGCATGAACATGAGAAAAACGATTCATAGGATTCTTCTGGTCCTCAACATCATGAGTTGAGAGATGTAATAGTGCCCATTTTGATAGAGAATAATGGTTTACAAATAATTACTAGAAGGAAATTGGATGATATGGGAGTCATTGACTCTAATACTAGAATACCACAAGTGTGAGTTATATCAATGTGAAGCCCTACAATTAGAGAATTCCACCAACAATGATTGCCTATCTATTTAGAGACACCCATTATTTCACACAAAGAAGAAAGACAAAGCAATTTCAACAATGAACTAGAAATTGAAATTCTTGTTTTCAACCAAACCTGGACTGATAATCAAGGTAATGAAAAAATAATTCTCGATATTAGATACCTCATGAACATGCCCTCATTTCGCAATTACTACCCGTCGAATGAAATCAATATACAAGTCCAAATGGTGAAGAGTCATGACCCTGAACAACTCGGTTCACCAAATATATAGATAAAGTGTGTCAAACAAATGAGTCATGTTTCATAGAAGGTAAAGTCAACAAGCAAGAAAATATTTCAAGATCGACACATCAGATAGAAGTTGAATTCAATAAGAGTCACCAGTAGATCAACCAAAAATAAAAACCCCCACTAGTAGGAGATGAATGCCTGAAGAAGCATTGGTTCATCTATGAGAAGTTTTGGGCACCTAATGATGTTACAGATGAAGATGAACAAATTTCCCTATTTTCACCTTCCCTTCAAAAGAAAACACTTACATGGTTTATGAATATTACAGAAAACCATCGAAAAAGTAAAAATGATATTTTCCTCCTCCTTCAAAGTGAAATATGTTGAAATTGAAAAACTTAAAGATATTAAACAATAATCACATGCCACAGTAAAAGAATATGATAAATAATTCAATGATTTGTTAAGCTAGATCCCATATGTCATTGATGAAGCATTATTGGTTTAGTGGTATTTTGTTGGCTTGTTGTAGAAAATATGAGGTCCGCTGAGGATGCCTAAAGTGAATTCATGTGAATAAGCCCTTAAGCTAGCTCAATACATTGAAATAGATGATGAAGGGTAGTCAAACAACTCAGTGCCTGAAAACATATTGGAAGAAATATTGAACAATTATAGAGTTTGGTATTATCATTATCACTAAAAAATAACAATATTTAGTATATAATTTGCAAAAGTCATGGAAAACCAAAGGATAACTACAAATTTGTTGACTATTTCGGTCATTATGCTTGATCAATCCAGTTGAGTGTATGTTGTAGTATATGCCAAATTTTGTCAAATATCTATACTAAGGAGGTTCAATATAATTTGGATAATTCCAAGACAAAGTGGTGTGTGATATGCAAAGATAATAACCACTCAACTCAGGAATGTCAATTGAACCTGAAAACAAATACTAATTACCATGTTTTTCTACCATACTTAGGTTTTGTAAAAATTTAATGAACCATCTATGCAAGGAGGAAAAGGAAATGAAAGAGGAAGATATGGTGATCGATGAGAAGGATATGATGGTTGCGGATGTGGCTACATTCAAATTTGAGGAAGGTTCTATTGTCTTACATGTTGGAAAGAGATCCAAACAACACGTAGTTGTGTCTTGAAAAAAATATTGATTTATGTTTTTGTAACATGTGTGGTCAAGATAATCACTTGTTAAAGGATTTTCCTAAAATTATTGAGAAAAATATTTAAGAAAAGAGTTGTCAATTTGTTACACATTGTAACAGCCCTAGTGTAAATTCCATGTAATAAAAGTTAATAAAGGTAAGAGCATACCCACGGTTGATGAGCCACTTATTCCTAGCTGAATGTTGGATAAGACATCCCAGTGGGTGTTCATTCGATTGTTTATGGTTAAGGAAAATGGAAAAGGAAATTACTAAGGCTTTGGAGAGGCAAAATGGCACCTTTTGCACATTTATTTATGAAAATAAAGGAAATTATGAGAAAATGAAGTCGAAAGGTCATAGGTTGCATGTGAGGATGAAATTGAAGAAAAATAATGGAAAATGAACAAAATAGAGGCCTCACTAATGAAAAGGCTTATGACGATCAGTTGGAAAGCTTCTTAGTTAGTGTTAAGATCTTGGTCAGAATAAGCTCTTGGATCAAGCTTTTGATTTGGTCATGCATGGCATCAATAAAGGAAAAGGAGGCAAGAGGAAGAAAATATCAAGAATGGAAAGGCAGGATCAAGAAGCTACAATAGGATTCATTGCAAGTATCGATTTTCATGTATATTTTCTTTACTAGATTTGGCATGCATGGTATTGCATGGGGTTATTTTGTTTTTTTGGCATGGGTTTCTCCAAGTGTAACAATGTTTTTGACCTAGCCTTGTCATTTATAGATGTCAATAGTGTGATGGGGTTCTCATGTTTTTGTTGAGCTGGAATGTTGGATGAATTCGAAGCTGACTACGGTGGATATATGAATGATAGATAACATGGCCTAGTAGTCCCTGAACCAGACTCTAGATAATGGTAAAGCCACTAGTCTTGTGACTCTTGAGCTAGACTGAGGGTTGTGGTAAAGACCAGATTGTGTTTCCTCAGGGGGTGTAGAAATTCTTGTCGGTGAATGACAAGATATATAGTATAGCCAAGTGGTGGTTTTCTCTCTACTGGGACTAGTACTTCTAGGTTTGTGATATGTGGTAAAACTTGGAGAGTGGGTCTCGGTTTAGGGACTACTGATCCAAGTTTGGACCGCGGTAAAGTTCGAGAGACTGGGAGGCAAGAGAATTCCTTAAAGTGTAGGTAGATAAATCCAATCACATCCATGCTTGTTTGGCCTCGTGATGAGGTGGAGATCATGGTAAAGCCTGTTATGATGTGTCCATTGTGTTGGCCTAGTGATCCAGGATGGATTATGGTAAAGGTTGGTTTCTATTGATGAGGGTGAGGTCGTTTAGCCTAGGTGTTCCCTATTTGGTTCTTTAGGTTTGAGTGCCACATTCAAGCTTAGAATATTACACTAGGGTGAATGGCTGAAGAGATATTTGGCTCAACCATTATCTCGTCGGGTGGAAAGCGACATTCTCATCTCTGGTTTGTTTATTGCATTCATTAATGAGAAAATCATTACATTGATTTTATTGTGTAAATGTATTGATGTATATGTGGATTTTATGGTTGATATGCTTATGATATTTGTGTCCCTACTAGGCTAGTTATATGCATGGAAATTTTTTGGGGCTAATGTTTGCCCAATGGGCTAATTTTCCATAATTTTCCCATAAAAAAGATTCTCCCAAATTTTAGAATATAAAATTATTTTACATTAAAAATCACCAACATTATATAAAATAATAATATAATCATTGTAAATTTAAATAATTTTACAAATATATCAATAAACATTTTATAGTTTTCATATTAGGGATTAGTGATATTCGCCAATGTTTTTAAGCTTCAAGAAAATTTTCCGTCCTTAAAATTTTCCTTGGTTATATGTATGTTTTATGACATTATCTATGTATGGTCCTCATTGTGTTTTTAATTGTAAATGAATGTATAATATATCCATGGCCTAATAGATGATAATGTAGCAAATTTCAATTGGAAACAATACTTCTTAGCAATTCCCATATAAGTATGAGATCCCTACACTTAACTATGTTGATTGCACCTGTAGTTACATGTTGATGACATGTTTGAAAACATGGCTGACATGGCTAGTAGGGGTTTGGATAAGGTCTTGTTCAATTTATTGCTTCTGCATCATCATTTCAGTGTAATTTTACTTATTTTAAGTTATCACTCCATTCTAGGAAGTGACCTACAATATGGGTTTGAAAAAGTGGCTTAAATCATTGGGTCGCTCACACAAAACCAGCAATTTTAGTCTCTGGTCACTAGCAGGAAATCTTGTGAGAGCGAATTTGGGTTTTTGGACACTCTTTTACCCATAGCGTGGGAGCGACTAAGGACTAATATGTCCATAACATCAGCAGGACCTAGGGACAAGTTGTTTCAGTGGCTAACTTGTCTCCTAAGGATTATGAACTTGATGTTGGATGAATGTGTGTGATGTTTCCAATGATTCCACTTCCTTAAGGTCACATAGGAGGTCGAATCCTATCATAGTAGCCTCTCATCTCATGTTTACCCTAATTGGGTAGTTACTTCGGTAGATTTGAGAGGAGGATCTTATAGAGTGGTATCAAAGAAATGGTTCACTCCTTGAAATGGTTGGGCAGTGTGTGTTGGTCATGCATGCATGTGAGTTGCACATTTGTCTCTTACACTTGCATTCCATGTGCTTGTTGCATTTCCTTATTGGTTAATTATGGTTGTAGAGAGGAACTTGATGATTTATTTTATGGAATGCATTTGTCATGGGTATGTGACTAGTTGTATATGGTTATATGTCACTTACATGTTGATTTTATGTTTCCTACTTACATCCTTGTATGTTAGGTGCATTCTTGAATATTTTTATGACATGTATTCAATCTTGTAGGTTGATTACAATAATTGTTCTCTTATGTTCAACTACATTAATTTATGTGTATATGTAGATGATTAAGAATTACTGATGCATGTTGATTGTTGCATGTGGAAATGTGTACCATGGAGTAATGGTTGTTTTCATGCATGAGGTCATAGCATGCATTGTTGAGATGACCTTGCAATGATGATTGGACCATAGCTAGAATGATGTTTATGTGTTGATATATTTATTTGCGTATGTCTATATGTCATTATGATTATGTTATAGATGTATCATGATGATTTGATGATCTTGAAGACACGATATTCACCATGAGATATTCTAAGGTACGTTGATTTATTGTGATTTGGATTGTGTGACATACTATGCATCACAGGAAAGAGATAAAATGGCTAGAAAGATGGTAGAGTACATAGATTCTCCCTATGCATCGCATGAGAAGCATGGTGTGGCACATATTTATGATGTGGCCTATACATTTAGAATCTTGAAGAAAGAGATAAGGAGTTGTAAGGTAGATAATGACTAGATCATACAAATACAAGAGAAATAAGAGGAGGTCAATGCTATACTCCTTCAGAGTTTGTGAGACATGCAATGACAAGTGACGATTCAAATCAGCCATGGACATGAGGATATAACTAGTGGGGCATATGGAAGTACGTCTCTAGGTAGACACCAGTCAGATAGATCTGATAAGGTTAGAGATGATAGGTTGTTGGAAACTTTGGATAGAAGGGCTGATGAGTACATGTACTATTCTAGTTCTGGTTCTGATACGGGATAATTACTAGATGAATTTAAGAAAGTGAAGCCACCCATCATGGAGATGTGAAGAAGCCAAAATATCCAAAGGCTTCGATACTTGGGATGAACAAATTCTATGAATTAAATGAGTACATAGATAACATGAAGGACAGAGTAGACACCTTTAGCTTCAAAGGTAAAGTAGGCATTTGGTGAGAAGGTTTTAAATGAGTCAAACACATTAAGACAAATGACTTGAGTGGGAAAAAGTTCAAGAGACTTGTTCGAAAGAATTACATTTTAAAGAGGTACTACAAAAGTAACGCTAATGAATTCTATCAAATAAAGATGGGATCAACGACAGATGAAGAGTATAAGACCAAGTTTCTGGAGCTATTGAGGTATGTACCGTATCTTACTGAAGAGAAGGCTAAAGTTCAAATATGTTTTGAGTGGTTTTCAATTAAAATTTAGATATTGGATTGAGTATGATTAGCCTCGGTCACTTGAGGAAGTTATTGGAAAATTGAAGCATTGCTATGAACAATCAAAGCGTATGAATGACTCTTAGTAGGGATGGAATGGAAAATACAAAGGTTAAGGTAAATGACAGCATAAGGGGTCAATGCCTCAGAATGCAAATGAAAAAGAGAATGTGACACTGCAAAAGAAGGATAATGCATATAGACAGGGACATGCATCACAACAGGAGCATAGAGGTGTTTGTATTGTTTGGTTGGAATGTTGGAAATGTGGAAAGGAACATTTTAAGAGAGATTTTCCATAGAATAAATGTGTTAGGCCTTAGATATATAGTGAAGAAGAGGTGCAAACTATTGGGAATGTTAAGAAAATAATTCCTCTTATCTATGCAACAGTGGGCAATACACAGGCATAACATTAGGCATCTATAATTGAGATGGGAGGTAGTCTTTATGATAAAGTTATTTCTATATGGATTGACCCTTGATCTAATTATATCTATGTTAGTCCTAACTTAGTGGATAAGTGTGGTTTACGTAAAGAATTTCATGGAGAGTCTTGGTTAGTGCAGTTCGCTAAAAGTACAAAGGATTGAGTTCAAAATTGGGTAAGAGATTGTGCATTTGATTTAAGTGGTATTCCTACTGCAACATATTTGAATATACTATTGATCTGAATTGGATCCATAAAAAATTATTAGAGTTCTATCACTGTATCAAATCAGGACAAACATCAAAAACTTGTGGACAATGAGCTATCAAGAAGACCTCTGGACAGTGGTAGTTTGAATCTAGCAAGGAACGACAAGGACCTCGGTCAAAGTGTGTTGACCGAGGCCCATGGAGACCGCATAGGGTGTTAAATAGTAGCTAGGAAGTCCCAATTAGAAAACAGAGCTTGTTTCTGATGTGTGATTAGCACTAATCGTGCATTGCTAGGCAAAACCCTTTGAAATGGAAAGGCCCCAGGTGCTCGAGCACAAGAGAAACCAAAAATCATGGGAAAAGTGCTAAAGTGAAAGGTAGGTCTCACGCTCCAAAACTGGCAGAATATCAGAGGCATTTCAACCAGTAAACAAAATTGTCAAGAGACCCAGCGATGCCATAGAGTGAATGATGTGTGCCTTGTGGATGAGAGAGAAAACCACCTCTCATCATGGGCTAACATCTGAGCAAGTAAACCACATGATAAGAGCGAGAACCGTAGGATCTAGGGGCTCTAGGTCTAATGACGGATATTGTGCCTGATGGGAAATCGAATCTAGAGGGAGAACTAAGCTGTGGCATAAAAAAGTCTAAGGTCTGATTTGACCGCTGAGTTGGCAGATGAATCATTACACAGAGTAACCAAAATACCAAACTGTTTGAGGAAGAGCTAGCATAGTTCATGATAGGACAAGTGGCCACTTCCCTGTGAGACATTACACAGTGGCAATGATGCAGAGGCAAGGAACTCCAAGCAAATAGCTGCAGGTGATCCGAAGAGGTAGAAGAGGAAATGAACATTGATGAGACATATTGGCCTTAAACCATGAACACACAGATGGAGGAAGGGGCTAAGCACTGTAAGAAATAAGAGAATAGTGAAGAAGGAGACAAGAGAGATAGAAGCAGTTACAGAGAGCCGAGCTGACCTACAGAGCTAAGGAAACATCAAACAGAAAGAAGGCTTGAGAGGTTCAAGCAATCCCTACAACGATATCTATCAGGAACGGATTACCAATTTGGAATCATCCCCTCAAGACCAGTTGAGGTCAAGACTTGGTAAGGAAGATTCTGTGCACTCTAGTGGCTTGGGGAATCCAAGAACCACCCTACTAAGCACCATCTATTTCAGGAGACTCAATTTGAGCTCCTCATTGTAAAAAATTTGTTTAAAGACATAATAAAAGAAGGCCACCACTAAAAGTTGGACTGAAGACATAGCCGAGGAGGATTGGGTGAACTCCTTATTAATTTGTTGTGTTCTTGCATTTTTCTTACTGTGTTTCTCTTATTGTTTTCCATTTTCCAGTGTTTGTGTGTTTTACAGTCTTACCGATCTGTTGCCTAAGATAACATAGACACCCACTAGCACATGTGCATGTAATACCTTCATTCATTAATTCATTAACTGAGATCACACACAAGTGATTTTCAGATCAACTATCAGTGGGATCATACAGTATTTTGTTTGGCATGGATTGGTTCTCTCTTCAGAGAATGAAGGTATATTTTTATGACAATTCCATTGAGTGCATTGATGACAATGTGGAACCGAGAGTATTGGAGGGTAAGAAGAAAGCCACATCAATTTGGATGGTGACAACTATGTAAGCAAAGCATAGCTGCATGAAAGGGTGTGTGTTATTCTTAGTACATATTTCTAGTGATAAGGGTAAGGAGGTTGAGGATGTAGATGTGTTGATTGGCTACCCAGTTTTGCAGTAGTTTTAGGACGTATTTCTTGAGGAAATTAGAGAGTTGCCACCTTACAAGAAGGTAAACTTTTCTATTGAATTAGGGCTAGAAGCAACTCGAGCATCAAAAGAACCTTATGGGATGACCACATCTGAGCTGGTTGAGTTGAAGTTTTAGTTGAAGGAAATGCTCGAAAATGGATATATTATGCCAAGTTTGTAACCTTGGGGCACATTAGTCTTATTTGTGAAGAAGAAAGAGGGAACTCTCAGATTATGGATTGATTACAGGTAGTTGAACAAAGTGATATTCAAGAATAGGTACCATTTTCCAAGGGTTGGTGACTTGTTCAATTAGCTAAAGGGAGAAAAAATGTTCTCAAAAATTTACTTGAGATCTAGATACCATCAGGTACACATCAAAGAAGAGGATATTCATAAAATTACATTCAGGAGTAGGTATGGGCATAATGAGCTTGTCGTTGTTCTATTTGTCTTAAGTAATGTTCTAGCTACATTTATATGTTTGATGAACAGTGAGTCACATCCGTATTTGGATAAAAATTTTATTGTGTTCATTGATGATATATTGGTATATTTTAAAAATGAGGAAGAGCACGTCGAGCATTTAGTAGTAGTGTTGAGGTGGTTGAGTGAGTAGCAGTTGTATGCTAAACTCAAAAAGTGTAGTTTATTTCAGATTAAGGTACATTACTTAGGACATGTGGTCTCTAAGGAGGGCATTGCAATAGATCTAGAGAAGATAAGGGCCATCATGGAGTGGGTATCTCCTAAGAGTGTGGATAATGTGATATATTGCATGGGTTTTTCGGGATATTATAGGAGGTTCATCAGGAACTTCTCATAGATTGTCTATCCTATCACATCATTGCAAAGGAAAGGTAAGAATTTTGAAAGGACATAGGAGTGTCAGGCTAGAATTGAGGAGCTTAAGAATTTCTTAACACATTCACAAGTGTTGTAGATTGCAGATCCATATAAAGAAATATTTGGTATGCATATATTATTGCAAGAGAGGACTTGGTGGAGTCCTTGTGCACGATGGACAAGTGGAATGCTATGAGTCCCAGAAACTAAGCAAGCATGAGAAAAGCTACTGTGCACATGATCTTGAGTTAGAAGTTATAATACATGTATTAAAGATGTGGAGACATTATCCTCTTGGCACGTTGTTTGTACTCATGAGTGATCATATTAGGTTGAGGTATTTGTTTGACCAGCCAAACATGAATGCTAAACAGGCTAGATTTTTGGCCATAAATGGTGAGTTTTACTTCGAGATCAGATACATCAAAGGTAAAGAGAACAAGGTGGAAGATGCTCTTATTAAGTAGGTACATGTAAATCACTTGGCAGCTATGAGCTCCTATGGGTAAAATCTATAGGACAGGATCTTGGAGGTACGTTAGAACGATGTCAATGATATGGAGATTGTGCTCTGGTTGGAGGAGGGTACTTGTATAGGTACAAGTTGTAGTACAGGTATAGGTATAGGTGCACAGGGCATGGAGTATTTCCTTAATGGATGGATTGGTCAGGTTCTGAGATAGGATATATGTACCAGAAAATAATGAGCTTAAGAAGGTGATCTTGAGAGAGTTTCATGTGAAACCTTATTCGAGTCAACCAGGCTACTAGAAGACATTGACAATAGTGAAGAGTGTTGGAATAATGTATAAATCCTATGTCTAGACAGAGTTGATAACTTTTTCTCTCACAGTTAGTGTTTGAGTCCATCTGTCATGACTTGTGTCTTCATAGTTTGCGTTGTGAGTTGGTCATCTGAATTATTTGGATCTAGATTTTCTTGAGGTTTTCTATGTGTGCCTATACAATGTACCACTTGTCTATGAAGTTTGATAAATGAGATTTGATTTCGTTCTTGTGCATCTCTCTGTTTTTCCAATATGGTATTAGAGCCATAGAGGGAGATCTAGTGAGGCTTCAAATTTGAGAGCAAGAAAGCCCATATTTGTGAGGGTTGTGAAATAGAGGGCTACGAGATCCTATTGTTATAGTGGTACTCTGAAAATCTTTATGTTATTGGGTTAAGGAATATTATTGAACGGTGTTGTCTATATTCATTATATTTGTATGTAACTAGAGTCTCCATAAATGAGAAAGCCGTGGAAGTATATAGCCATCACAACCATCATAATTGTGCAAAGTATACTGGTTGGAGTGATTTAGATTTCAATAGGAATGCAAAAAATTGTGGAGATAACCATAAATAGAGAGATGCAACAGAAATAATACTTCATTTCATTACTATAAAATACTGAAATATGCTTACAAATAAAAATAGAAATAAACCGGCTAGGGTGATGGTAGCTTATCTCCGAGAAGAGATGTGGCAGCTATATGCCTATGAACTATGTTACAATGAGCCTCATAGGCCCATTTATTGTTAAGAAACAATGGAAAACCCTTAACATCTCAAAACCTAACCTTAGAAGATGAAACGCCAAATTTTGGGCCTCGTTTTGGGTAAGTTGGTAGATCAACTTCCCGAGGTCGTAACTTTGGCACCCAATCTCCTTTTGATGCATACATTAGCTCGTTAGAAAGATATATCCAAGCACTATAACTTTGGGAAGAGAAACATTAGCCTATCAATGGAAGTTGGTCCCAGATTTCCAAAAAAACATCGTTTAGGGCCTCAAAATGGCTCCGGAAGTTTGGGACCTAAAAAACTGCTAAAAAAAGTAAATTCTACTACAATTATGAAAATTGAAAAATTGAAAGAGATAGTTGTGGGGGTCTAAGTGGGATAGGTGGGTAGACACCAACATCCACCTGTATCATTGCTCCCCCCTTAGGAAGCAATGTTCCCCATTGTGTTGATTTCCTTCATCTATTGAACATGATCCCTGGTGAGCTATTTTGCAATCTCGGATGTGTCCAGTAATGGTGGGAAGCATGGTAAAGGGTGGTACACATTGAACACTTGGTGCAGGAGAATGAATGGAGGAATGTTGTTCTCCAAAGCATTATTTCCCACAGCCTTGGTAATGGTGTAAGGACCATGTTAGCATGGTTGGAGCTTTTGATGGGCTCTTGTAAGGCGTTCTTCTGTAGATTCAACCAGACTTTGTTGCCCACTTGAAGCTTGTGTGGTACCTCTATGGGTGAGGAGAAGTTGTTCCTGTGTTCTATCATGACCGTACCCCTGTGTTGTTGTTGCTGCATGGGGGAGCGATTCACAAGAGTCATCGATGTGGCAACAATCTTCCCCTTACTTTGGCAGAAAACTAGACAGAAGATAAATTTCCTAGTCTATGAGATGAGTGTGTTGCCTTTCTTAGCAGTGATCAAAGATGTGGCGACAGGTGGGGCTACCTATGGTATCCTGTATAATGAATTACACAATGAAATAATCATAGTGTGAGGCCTTGACTCACACACATCATGCCACCTCCACAGGTATGGCTAGCCAAATAGTACATCACAAACATCGAGAGGTGCAACATCACACAATACCTCATCTGTGAAGGGCTTAATGCTATAGGGAAGGCAACACTACTAGTGAATTCAAAGATCATCCTTGGTGAAGCCACCCAATATTGTAGCACTAGAGGTGTGGTGTAGCAAATAGGCCCAATTACTTCATGACCTCTACTGAAATGAGGTTCTTTTGGCTGCTACTATCGACAATGAATTGTAGCACCGAACCCTTCACCCACATCTCTGAGTGGAAAAGACACTCCCCCTCCTCTGGATCTTCAGGCTCATTCTTCTGGATCTTGATGGTGGTAATAGTGATGTTGGGCTCTGCATTAATGATATGCTTCCCTTTTCCATTCCCCTTGTTGGGTTTTCACTCACGGTCGAAGCATGCATCTGATTCTGAAGGCTTTAACTTGGCCACTAGTGACTGCTTGGTCCGACACTCACTTGTGCTATGAGTCGGGCTCTTATGGAACTCACACCACTTTCTTGTGTCCTTCTTCAACTTCGTGGTGTTTTTCTTTCTTACGGATTCGACAGGTTGTCTTGAGTCACCCCGCCTTGGCTTTGACCTTTGGTCTTCGGATTTGCAGATCCGAAGTCTCCCTTCTTATGTTTGAACTTCTGCGCGATTTTGACACCATATCGTTATGCCATGCCAAGCAAGGAGATGTTTAGTAACTCCACCTCTTCTTGGATGTACCTTTGTAGGAAATGATAGTATTTGAGTATGAATTGCAGCTCAGAATCTTTAAAACCCAACTGTGTGTGAAGGGTATGAAAAATGTTTGTGAACTCTGGCACATCTTGGTCCCTTCACTGCCATAGCATGGTCCACTTGATGTATTTGTCTTCATAGCTTTTGACAGGGTAATACTGCTCCTTGATGGCATCCTAGAATGAATTTGAAGTGGATGTAACTGAAAATAATGATCCCGTACTTTCATCCTTCTGCTCGTAGTAGGTTTCCCACTAGTCCTTAACGTGGGGGCCTTCTTTGAGAAGAGTGAAAACAATTTTTTCCCGACTCAAAAATTCATGAACAGAAAAATACGCTTCTAGCATATTTAACCATTTATCTACGACATCTACGTCTATCTGACCCTTGAAGATGGGGATTTCAAAACTAACTTGTACCTTAAAGGGTGTGGCATTTCCAGAGTAGTTGTTGGAAGCCAATGCATCACCTCTGGGTAGCTACTGAAGGATTTGCACAAAGTTGTCCATAATCGCATTCCTTTATCACTCGAGGGCTTCTTCGAGAAAGCTTTTAATAGGCTCTCCTACCCTATCATCTTTCTTTTCATCCGCCATAGGAGGCTGTCAGGACTTGTGAGGCTAGTCTTGCAAAGGTTCGACCAGTTCAAGCCCTAACTCCTTATATCCCGACCTGGTTGGGGACATGCAAAGAAAAACAAAGGAAAAAGCAAACCGCTCTGATACCACTGATCTAGATTTAAACAAGAATGCAACAAATTACAGAGATAACCATCAATATAGAGATGAGATAACCATAAATATAGAGATGAGGTAACGTTAAATACAAAGATGAGATAACCATAAATATTGAGATGAGGTAACCATAAATACAGAGATGCAGTGGAAATAATACTTTGTTTCATTACTGTAAAACACTGACATATGCTTACAAACAGAAATGGAGATAAACCAACTTGGGCAATGGTAGCTCATCTCTGAGAAGAGATGTGGTGGCTACATCCCTTTGAACTATGTTAAAATGAGGCTCGAAGGCCTATTTATTGTTGAGAAACAATGGAAAACCATTAACATCCCAAAACCTAACCCTAGATGATGAAATTCCAAATTTTGGGCCCCATTTTGGGTAAGTTGGTACATTAACTTCGCGGGTTCGTAACTTTGGCACTCCATCTTTGTTTGACACGTACAATAGCTCGTTAGAAACATCTATTTGAGAAATACAACTTTGGGAAGAGCAACATGGCTGACCCATGTTGCTCCCAAATTTCCCAAAAAACATCCTTTAGGGCCTCAAAATGGCTCTAGAAGTTCAAGACCCGGAAAACTGCTAAAAATAGTAAATTGTGGTATAATTACAAAAACTGAAAACGTACAAGAGACAGTTGTGAGGGTCCAAGTGGGATAGGTGGGTAGACACCAACATCCACTGGATCATGGAGTTGTATTGTGTAAATCATCATGCTCGAGGGTGTGGATTACAATTAACTAGAAAGTGAATATTTTATACACCATCAGCCATTCCACGGTGCTACCTATGTTGAAAAGTATGATTTAATTTTTTTAAATCAAGGCAAGCAATAATTTTGAGGTTCATTTCTCATGGAGGAGGAAATTGGAGTAATAAGGGGCCCTATCAAGGGCGTGAATTATTATCACGTATTTCCTTATTTCAATTTGTTTTATTTTTTGTTTTGAGAGAAAATTGTGAAAGAGGTATGGAGGCATAGGGAGTTAAAATTTTGGTGAACAAAATTTATGGTGAAAAGCTTGTTTTTATTTATTGGTGAAAATTATTTTTATAGTTATTTTTGGTGAAGAGAGTTAAAAAGTTGTTCGGTGAAATGGAGAAATAAGGAGTATTTTTTGGCTTTTTTTTATTTTGTTTATTTTAAGCAAGATTAAGTCTTGTTTTCTTTTAGATCCTATGAATTTGGTTTTGGGTCTAGTGAATTTGGGTGTAGATATGGTGGATTTGGGTGAATTTCATTGATTGGGGACAAAGTTTTTGTCATGCTGTCAATTTTTTTGGCTGAAACTTATTTGAATGAGTACACAACGCTTGAAGGAGGAAATTATGCAAATTGGAGTTTCACGGTATTAAGATTTTTAGAGGGAAATAATTTATGGCCCATAGTGAGTGGGGTAGAGCCCAAACCTACTACTTCTGCAACTATTCCAGATTGGGAAAAAGGGAAATAAAAGGAAATGTGTTGCTACGAATGTTAGTTAATGACTACATCATTTTGCATATTAGGGATCGAAAAACATCCAAAGAAACATGATATTTTCAAGAAATATTGTATGAAACATCTAATATGAACTGTATTTTGTTCTTGAAGGCCAAGTTTTTCTCAATTAAAATGGATGCCAATGAAAGTATAAGCAATTTTATTTCCCATGTCGAAGATCTAAGTGATAAGTTAGGAGAAATTGGTGAAAAGGTGTCCAACACTGACTTGGTGACCATCACATTAAATGGCTTAGTGCAATATTATCAAAAATTTGTTTTAAGTCTTTCAGGTAGAGATAAGTATCCTACTTTTGATGAATTGATAAATATCACTCTACAAAAGGAAGAGAGGATGAAGAAATTCAATAAGCAGCCATACGAAGAAAAACTATGGGACAAAAGAAAAGGGGGAAAGTTTCAAGAAAAGAAGAGAGGTATGACACATTCTTTATTTGTAGTTCATGATAAAAGAAACGATGATTGTTACTATTGTGGAAAACCTGGAAATCACGCTAAAGATTTATATAAAATAAAATATAATGAGTCTAAATAGAGAAACCAAAAGCATAATGCGAATTTTGTGGACAAAGGCATCTCAATCAATGATGGATTTAAAAATCTCAAATTGATTGTTTCTGATGTTGCATTGTCTGCTGAAGCAAATGATGTCAATGCTTGGTTCATTGATTTTGGTGCATCACTCTATATGTCTTGTAATAAGGATTGGTTTGATGAATATTGTGAGAACATTTATGGAACATGTCTTTATCTA
The DNA here is from genome assembly GCA_000404065.3 of Pinus taeda. Taxonomy (NCBI): domain Eukaryota; kingdom Viridiplantae; phylum Streptophyta; class Pinopsida; order Pinales; family Pinaceae; genus Pinus; species Pinus taeda. The sequence continues at coordinate 74,395 of APFE031218304.1, forward strand.
GGAGAGAACAGATCCTTTCAAGTTCAAGGTTATGGAATAATAGATCTAATGTTTCCCAATGGAAAAGACAGATGGATCCATGATGTGATGTATGTTCCTCGTATAAAAAAATAATAATTTAAGCTTCCAGTATTGTTAATAAATATCTAAATGTGGAATTTTTGTGTTGTTAAAGATATCCACGATCGTTACAAGGTTTTTACCAGAGTTACCAGAGTTGGAGGCTTGTAGAAGTTAAATATCATAAGGATGGGGCATCAAGTATTGGCATCTACAACAATGTTAATAGAAAGGTTATGGCATCAAAGGTATGTCTATTTAAATAAAAATTATTTAAAGTTACTTCTAAGAAAAACAATGGTTGAAGGTCTTCCTATTATGAATAATACTCATGCTGAATGTGAAGCATGTGCACTTGGCAAGCCACATAGAGAGGAACTTCTTATACATGAAGAAAAAAGACAAAGAGAAATAATTGAATTAATTCATATTGATGTATGTAGACCTATGAAAACTATATCTCTTGGAGGATCATTCACTACAACAAATCCTGTGATTAGCATCCTTTTTTACTTCTTTTTTTGCATCTAGAGCCCATTTTTGGTGCTATTTGCATCCATTTATCAAATATGGTGCAAAACTTGACACAAAATTTGCATCGAGTTTTGCACCATGTCTTACACCAAGTTTAGCACCAGGTATTGCAATAGGTTTTGCACCACATTTTGCACCAAATTTTATGCCAAGTTTTGTGTCATTATTTGCACCAAGTTTTGTTCCAGGTTTTGCATCAAGTTTGGCACCTAATTTTGTTTAACATACTTTTGCATCCTCATTTGCATCCACTTTTTGCGCCTACACTTGCATCAACTTTTGCATCGACTTTTACATCCTTTTTTGCATCATTTTTTGCATCATTTTTTGCATCCATTTTTTCATCCATTTGTGCATCCCTTTTGTGCCAAGTTTTACATCAAGTTTTGTGTCTAGTTTTGCATATAATTTTGCATCTACTTTTGTTGCATCCACTTTTCCATCTTGTTTGGCATCCATATTTACATCCTCTTTTGCATCTATTATTGTGCCCACTATTGCATCTAATATTTTTGTGCCACAATTGGCGCCTAGTTTGGCACCTCCTTTTGTACCCACTTTTGATTATAATTTTGCATCCACGTTTGCATCCTCATTTGCGTCTAGGTTTTCATCAACTACTACATCTATTTTTGCATCCCATTTTGTATCCACTTTTGGATCAGGATTTGCATCGGGTTTTGTGTCTTGTTTTGCATCTACTTTTGCATCGACTTATATTGCATCCACTTTTGCATACAATTTTGCATCCACTGTTGCACCCATTTTAAAGTTCACTTTTTGCATCCCTTTTTACATCTTCATTTGCATCATACTTTGATTCATTTTTTGCATCTATCATTACATCCGCTTTTACATCCACTTTTATTATGCCACAATTTGCACCATGTTTTGCACTCACTGTTGTATCCACATTTGCTTCCAATTTTGCATCCATGTTCACATCCTCTTTTGCATCAAATATTGCATCTCTTTTTGCATCCACTTTTGTGTCAGGTTTATGCATTGGGTTTTGCATCTCGTTTTGAATCTACTTTTGCATCTACTTCCATTGTATCCATTTTTTGCATCCAATTTTGTTTTGCCTGTTGCATCAATATTTGCTTCCATTTTTGCTTCTTATTTTGCATTTTTTTTTGTCTATTG
>APFE031218311.1:0-26180 GCA_000404065.3 Pinus taeda
AAGGATGATGAGTCCAAATCATCAGTCTGCCACATAGACGATTGTCTGTCCTATGTACATGAAAATGAATTTATAAAGTTGAGCATGGGAATGCCCGCCTCAGCTAAATCATGAAAAAATGTTGTCGAAATAATGTATTGTGTTGTATCTTATTACAGGTCGCCTCCCAGCTCGAAAAAACTTCGGATCCTCATGGTAAAGCATTTCACCCGACATCAAAAGATTAACGACCTCATGCTTTAGGGGGAAACTGTTATAGACATTTTAGGGCACTTCAACCCCAATCATAAATGTCCATAAACTAAGGGCTCCTAAGTCCCTAAAAGTGTTGCTTCATTTCCTAAAGGAAAAAGGTCAGCTGATTACATCATCTCCCAGAAGTTCTCCACTAAAAACTGCTCATAAATGGTCAAAACTGGACCATACTTAAAACCCAGTGCAAAGGGTGCGATGCATATCACCTTCCCAGTGTACAGGGTGTGATGCATACTGAATGGCTCCTCTGTAGGGTGTGATGTTCGGGAATGGACAAATGGCAGGGACAAATTGCGAGGTGGAAGATCATGGAATCTTCCAGAAGCTTCCCCTCTGACACTTGCCTCTCTGTTTTCGACCAGGGTTGAGTAAGAGATCATCATTGTCCAAGTGGAATCAGGAACTATTAGAGAGAGGAAACTAATCAAGACCGCAGAAGATGACTCACCTCCCTACAATCATCTATATATGGATCCCTCACAACAGAGATCCAGAGGCTGGAATCTTGTATCTTGTAGAGAAGTGGTGTTGGTTTTCTGGTGTAACTTCATAGTGTTGGGTGATCTAATCTTTACTTGAGGTGAAGAAGGGCTTTCTTGTTGGAGGATGATGTTGGGTCAGAACATATGGTTGTAATCCTCTTGCTACTTTTGATCTTAATAAATCTATTCAAGTTTTCCTCCATATTCTTGTATGTTTCATTATATAAGCATTTGTATGGTTAACACACATCTAGTCCCGTGTTATTTATGAATATAGATCTTTGTTCTTCGATAGTAGTATGTTGTTGTGATTCCACAGGTGCTCTTTGAAGTTGGGCAGACGAAGAAGAAGAGGCAAAGCTCTATCAGGAAGGAGAGGAATCAAACAAGGAAATCAAGCGCAAGACTAAGGTTGGTCTTCTTTGTTCCACTCTTATCTATTTTCATAAAGGAAAACGAAAGTAGACTTTACTTGTTTGTTTCTAAGATAGCTACCAGTCTTAGTGGGAATAGCAGCATCCGAGTGGACACTATTCTCGGTAACACTATGGAGATGGATTCCCAAGGTTAACTAGGCGTAGGCAATAGGGTATAGAGGCCTTGATTCTTAATGGTTGGTTTGGCAATGGCGCAGGCAGTGCATGATCTGATGTACTTCCCGACATCCTATCGAAGATTCAGCCAATAGAAATACTTCTGCAGTACTGCCACCATTTTATCAACCCCGAAATGCCCAGCAACCCAATTATAGTGTGCTTCCCAAGTCATCTTGGCATGCTCGCTTGAAGGAACACAAAGGTGACCCAGGTGGCATAACAGGTCATCCTGGAGGTGAAAATCTGGAACATACTGACGCTCCAAGAGTGTCTGGTATGTGTGGCCAAATTCTAGGTCACTTTTGTAGAGAAGTGGCCAATCAGAAGTATCGTGCCCACAATAGTTGAGTGTAGTGGTTAACGCCATGATCAGTGGTCGACTAAGGCAATATGCAACATTATTGGTGTTGCCCTTCTTATACATGATATTCAAATGGAACTATTGCAGTTATGTTGACCACTTTTGATGGCGATCATTCTGCAATTTCCCTTGGGTCTGTATGAACTGGAGGGGTCAGTGGTCTGTGTGGATGACCGTTTCCTTCCCAAAAATCTAATGCTTCCATTGTCGGCAGGCCTGCACAATGGAATACATCTCTTTGTTATAAGTGGGATACTTCCGAACTATGTTTGAAAGTGTCTCATTGTGATATGCCACTAGATGCCCGTGTTGAGTAAGGATTGCCCCAACAGCATAGTTAGAGGAATCTGTCTCGACCTCAAATGGTTGTTGCAAGTCTGGTAATGCGAGCACTGGTGTCGTTCAAAGGCGATCTTTCAACTCTGTGAATGCTTTCTGTTGAGATTTAGACCAAAAAAAAATTACTTTCGCTCCTCCCTTGGTGACTTGACTCAAGGGCCAAGTGATATGACAAAATCCCAACACGAACCTGCAGTAGAAGTTGGCAATACTTAGAAAGATGCGGAGCTCTCTCAGAGTGGTTGGAGATGGCCAATCCCGAATGACTTAGATCTTGGCTAGATCCACATGCACCCCCTGTTCATCAATAATGTATCCCAGATAATGAACCTAGGTCATGCCAAAAGTGCATTTCTCCAAATTGGTACATAACTCGTGTTGCCACGATGTTTAGAGAACTAGTCGGATGTGGTGGAGATGCTCTTCCCAACTCTGGCTGAAGATCAGGATGTCATCCAAGTGTACCACTACAAATGAGTTGGTGAATGGCTGCAAGATGTCATCCATTACCCTCATGAAGGTTGCAGGAGCCTTCATCAATCCGAAAGGCATAACCAACCATTGGAAAAGGCCCTCCTTGGCTTTGAAGGTAGTCTTCCACACATCGGAGGGTTCGATTGGTACCTAGTGATTTCTTGACTTCAAATCAATCTTGCTGAAATATTTTTCCCCCTTCAGTTGGTCCATGAGGTCATCAATCTGTAGGATCGGGTAGCTATTACAAATAGTGATCTTGTTCAGCACCCAATAGTCAATACAGAGTCTCTAAGTCCCATCCTTCTTCTATACCAACACAATTAGGCTCCCACAGGGTGATGAACATGGACAGATGTGACCTTTCTGCAGCAGCTCCTAAATCTACCTCTTGATTTCATCGTTCTCCAGAATGGAGCGTCTATAGATTGGTCCATTGGGAAGCGTTGCACCTAGGGTCAGATCGATGGAGTGCTTGACCTGACAATGCAGAGGATCCCTTACCATGGAGGTGAAGATGTCCTCGTGCTCCTCCATGACCTTGTCCATCTGTAGTTGTCATACAAAGGGGCCCTGTCTGGAGGTCGTGGCCACCGTCTTCTTCTTTCCTTGAGGGTCTATCATAAGGAAAACAAATTTCTCGGTTTTGGAAATGAGCTTACTGCATTGTTTTGCAATAACCAAAGAGATGGAGGTAGGCGGTGCTACCTCCGGTATCCTGTACAACTTATTTCCCAAGGTAACAATAACAACACGAGGACTTGATTCATACATAGCATGTCACTTCCACAAGTATGGTTGTCCTAATAATACATCACAAACTTCAAGGGGAGCAATGTCACACAATACCTCATCCGTGAAGGGCTTGATGTTGTATGGAAGGCGACACTGCTGGCTCACGTGAAAATCTCGTCCTTGGTGAAGCCACCCGATGGTGTACAATTGTAGATGTGTTGTCGTTGGTAAGACCAACCACTTCACAACCTCTGTCAAAATGAGGTTCTTTTGGCTCCTGTTGTCAACAGTGAACTGCAACGGGGAGCCCTTTACCCACATCTGGGAGTGGAAGAGACACTCCTCCTTCTTTGGATCTTCGGGTTCCTCCTTTTGGATCTTCGTGGTGGAAATGGTGACGTTGGGCTCCGCATCGATAATCTGCTTCCCTTTGTCATTCCCCTTATTGGGTTTTGACTCAAAGTCGAAACATGCATCTGATTCTGAAACTTTTAGCTCAACCGCCAGTGACTGCTTGGCCCGACACTCACTTGTGTTGTGAGTCGAGCTATTATGGAACTCACACCACTTTTCCATGTCCTTTTTTGGCTTTCATTGTTCTTTGCTTGCAGCTTTGGTGGGTTGTCTTGGGCCGCCCCACCTTGGCTTTGTCCTTTGTTCTACGGTTTGGGGTCACCTTTCCTTTGCTTCAGATTTGTAGATCCAAAGTCTCGCTTCTTCTATTTAAACTTTTGCTCGACCTTGATGGCATATTGGTATGTCGTGTCGAGCGAGGGGATGTTCAGGAATTCTATTTCTTCCTAGATGTACTTGTATAGGCAACCATGATATTTGAGTACCAAATGCTGCTCTGAATCCTTGATACCCAACTTTGTGCAAAGGATATGGAAAATATTGGTAAACTCCGGCACGTCTTGGTCCCTTCCCTACCACAGCGTGGTCCACTTTATGTATTGATCTTCATAGCTTCCGATAGGGTAGTACTGCTCCTTGATGGCATCTGAGAATGAATCCCAAGTGGGTACGGCTGAAAATAGTGAGCTTGTACTTTCATTATTTTGCTCACAGTAGGTTTCCCACTAATCCTTGATGTGGGGGGCTGCTTTAAGAAGAGCAAAAATAATATTTTCCCGACTGGAAAAATCATGAACAAAAAAATAACCCTCTAGCATATTTAACCATTTATCAACAACATCTACATCTATTTGATTGTCGAATATGGGGATTTCAAAATTAACTTGTAGCTTAAATGGTATGGTGTCTCTAGAGTAGATGTTCAAAGCCAATGCGTCACCCCTGGATAGCCGCTGAAGGATCTGGGCAAAGTTGTCCATCATCGCGTTCCTTTGTCACTCGAGGGATTCTTCAAGCAAGATTTTGATAGGATCTCCTGCCCCCTTGTCTTTCTTTTCATCTACCATGGGAGGTCATCGGGATTTGCGAGGCTGGTCTTGCAAAGGTTTGACTAGTTCAAGCCCTAATTCCTTATATCCCAACCTCTTGGGGAATGCAAAGAAAAATCAGACCGCTCTGATAACACTGATCCGGATTTAAATATGAACCCAAAAAATTACAGAGATAACCATAAACACATAGATGCTGCAAAAATAATACTTCATTTCATTAATGTAAAATACTGAAATATGCTTACAAATAGAAAGGAAATAAATCAGCTAGGGTGATGGTAGCTTATCTTTAAGAAGAGATGTGGTGGCTACATGCCTCTGAACCATGTTACAATGAGGCTCGAAGGCCTATTTATTGTTTAGAGACAATGGAAAACCCTAAACATCCAAAAACCTAACCCTAGAAGATGAAATGCCAAACTGTGTGTCCCGTTTTGGTAAATTGGTACATCAACTTCCCAGGGTTGTAACTTTGGCATACGATCTCTGTTTGACGCGCGCAATATCTTGTTAGAAAGATCTATCCGAGAACTACAACTTTGGGAAGAGCAACATCAGTTAATGGATCCATGTTGCTCCCATTTGTCCCAAAAAATGTCGTTTAGGGCCTTAAAACAGCTCTAGAAGTTCAAGACCCGAAAAACTGCTAAAAATAGTAAATTGTGCTACAACGAAGGAAACTGAAAAGCTGAAAGAAACAATGGTGGGGATCCAAGTGGACTTGGCAGGTGGCCACCAATATCCACCTGGATCAGGACTTCTTAATGTTATGTCTGCTTTGGAGACCATGTGACTGTGTCTGTAATTGATATGAGAGTTATGTTGTAACATGTATTTTTATTTGTCAATAGTATATTAGTGTTGCCCAAAGGCAGGCACAAGAAGTTGATTTTAACTTTCATGTATTGCAAATAATTTTAGTTAATGGAACACCCATCATTGTTCTATCTAGGTGCAATGCTATTAATGTTGTTCAATTGCTACTTTCTTGTGATATGCTTTCTACTGAAAAGTTAAGATTATTGTAAACTGAGTATTAATATTGGAAATTTAGTATATGCAAATTTATGGGTTTTATCCTAGTGGAATGTCATTTAAATTGTTCCATGCCATAAGATGCTCTGTGATTGATCAGATTAACCATGTGAAAGTTTCTTCCTTGTTTTAAAACAATTATGTTTTGCATTTATTGGATGGTTGTTTGTGCCAATTGAGCCAATGAAACCTACAAGACTTCACAAAGTTTTATAATTTAATTAAAGTTTTATAATTTATAATTTATAATGTTTCAAGGTCTAATTCTTTGAAGGGTGCTATCTTAATGGAAGAGCACCTACTTTACAAGTAGGTGGTTGGTATTTGATTCCATCGTGGCCTAATATTCATGGGGAATGGTGACCATCACTATCTGTCCCTATATATGTATCAATAGTGAGGGTCATTAAAGGACCATCACCAAAACCTATTTTTTATATATGAAATGGTGACAGTTAATGAATGTCACCATATATATGCATCAATAGTGAGGGTCATGAAAGGTTCATCACCATAAATCATTGTTGTTCATATGAAATGGTGACAGTTAATGAATGTCACCATATATATGCATCAATAGTGAGGGTCATGAAAGGTTCATCACCATAAATCATTGTTTTTCATATGAAATGGTGACAGTCACTATCCGTCATTATAATCATTATTCATGATAGAGCTTGAATGTCACCACAACACCTATACTTTTGGAGACACTGCCTTTAGTGGCGTTTGATTTTTGGTAACGAAAGCCATTTTGACCGTCACCAATGAGCTTATGGTGACATTTTTCGACCCTCAACAATGACCTTTTTTGTCATAGTAAGTGAAGAGAATTCCCTCCTGCAGTCCATGGTTATTTCATGCATACTTATAGAGGGTTTCAGATCACAAGAGGTGCACAACCTCGAGGGGAGTGTATGATTGTTGCAGCGACATATTATGAGTTCATTTGAGCCTCATGTAATTTCAGGTCCACAAGATCAACCTGTCTATTGGAGGTATATCGAGCTTAGGGGGAGCTATGCATGGTGTAGAGACTCATGATTTGTTTTGTCTCTTTCATTTCTTTTTTCTCATGTGATTATAACAGCTTTACATACGTCTTCATGGGTGAAAATGAGCAATTTTTTCAGCCATGTATATGTTTTTTGTTTCCACTAATAGCTGGTTGTAAAGATGTGCAACCATGCATAGATTGAGATCATGACTCCAAGATGTATTGTGATGAGATGTGACATGAAAAAAACATGTATGAGTTGTTGTATGATGATTACTACAACCATGTACTTGTTATTGTTTCATCATTATGTATTGGTATTGAGTCCAATCAATACTATGATGATTCATCATGGTGATAGGCTTGTTATGGAGCAGTAATATGCAATCATTTTGCAGCCATATGTATGGGCTAATGATGATGTAATAGTCTTGATGAATTATGTTTTTGAGTCATTGGTCCATAGGAGTTGTTATAGCAGCCATATATTTAATTGAAAATCTTGTATGATGCTCATGGAGCCATGTACTTGTATTATACTATCCTTTGGTCATATAGCCATGAGTCACGAGGTCATGAAATTTTCATTTATGAGGTCTTTGTATCTTTGCTACAACCATGTATGTATCATTGTATAGATAATATGATTCATGGTCATGTGGAATCTTAGTCCATATGGTGCTTCTATTTATCAAAGGAAGCATTGTTTGTAGCTGAAGCGGTCATTTCAGCCCGACAACTGGTATCTCTACAACTGGGAGATGGCATGTGCTCATGGGGAGCATTATTTGTTCCTATTTACTTCAGTGATACATTGTTGTCATTGTGATATGCTTGAAGGTGTTCATGTTATGCCTCATTCTATGCTATGACAATAGGGCTCTTGGCCTCATGTGATGAGATGTTATGATATTTGATGATATGTAGTTATGGGGGAGATTGTGTGTGGTTTCCTCATGTGGTATTGCTACATATCATATGATGATGCTATGAGGAGGAGTGATGATTTGATTCTTATGTGCATATTGATGTGTGTAATTGATGTTGCTCATAGTTGATATTATGATGATGTTTCATATGATGCATATGGTTTCCTTATGTTGGCATATGTTGCTTGCTGCTAGTAGTTGTTGGATGGTATTCTTCTCTAAATGATGAATAGATATATAGGTTGCTTGTTGTTTATATGGAGACATGGATGATCATTGATTTCATTATATTTCATCCATGTAGAGATGTATTGCTCCAGTATGTACTCTAGTTATTGCTACCTATTCATATGGAGTTAACCCTTTTCCATTAATGTCAAAGGGGAGATAATTTGGATGGATAGAAATTAGCCTCACATGTTGATGAGGTTGACATCAATTCCAAAGGAGGAGTTTTTTGGCATTGTTGTGTTGGAATTAATGTCAACAAGGTCATGGTCATGATCATGTGTGATGGATGTTGACTTGGTGTTCATATTGGTTGGCATTGTTGTACTTATAGTGAGATGGTTTTGTTGGCATTGATGTCAACTCTTGAGGTCATGCACTTATGTCAACCTCATGATGATGCAGATTGATGGACCATGGTGTATGTCGGTATGTGTTGGCATTGATGGAGCTTGATGGTAGCATGTTGGTCTTGGAGGAGTTTGTATGTGTTGGCATGTGCATTGATGGACATGTCATGACGGTTTGTTGATGCTACTGTAGGTAGAGGAGGTTTCTACAGGTGATGATCAAATCTACATATGATAGAGATGGTTAATGGCACACTAGTTGATTTTTCAACTAGGTATTAATCTAGGTGTTCACGCTTATGTTTTATGGATATTAGTTGTTGCAGTGTGATGAATTCATGATGTTGATGTTGATATTGTAGTGGTTCTACATAGTTGTTTTCAGATTTGACATAGGTGTTGCAACTTGTGGTGAGAATGGAGGACTCATTGGCATAATTGCCAACCTTGTTTGATGACCCTTCTAGGTCAACTAGATAGTGACAATTGTTTGATATTTTTTAAGAGGTGTTAGAGGACATGTCAGAGGTATGGTTTCATGTATATATGCATGGGAAGAGGATGCAATGGATGGAAGAGGTCTTGAGTTGAAAGATTGATGGTTTTCCTCAATTTTAGCGCCAATTGCATACATAGAGGCCTATGGGAGTGGTTGGGGTGCTCCAATCACATAGAGGCTAGCATATGTGAGTGGTTATATCCCCAATCAAGTTTAGATAGTGTCAAGCATGCGAATTAGGGTTTTCATGATATTTCTCTGCATTACTCGCACTGCTCTAAAGGAAATTAGGTTGGAAATTCCCTGAGGCTTCCATAATTGTTTGGAAAAGTTAGAAATTGTTTGAAAAGGTCCTTTCATGTTGTTAATGCATTTAGTGCACTATTAGTGACCTTAGTGGATTGATTTGTTCCAATTTTTGCACCTTTGATCCTAGCTTGAAGCTCGATTTCGCCCCATCATGTTTTATATTTTTACATTATGTGCTTTGTGGTTGTTTTTGAAGTTAATATGTGAGTGACAAGGCTACAGAGAGGTAGTGTATGCTTCAAACCTAGTGGAGAGAATAAATGCTTCAATATATGAGTGTTATTGACTAAATAGTGAGAAGATCTGAAGCATGTTTCAATATAGATCAGAATTGGAGTTGCTGGTGTAGAGATTGATTGGAGAGTTGTGTACGTTGTTGGATAGAGTTTTTGTGGAGACTCTCACATGTTTTTGCAGGAGTTGTTATTACTTTTGGTGCATAGAATTAGTGTTGTATGTTCTAATTGTAGTATGCAGTGATTACATTTTGATGTGAGGGTTTGATATCAGATTTGTGTGGCCACAAATTTGTATTGAGAGCACATGTTTTTGTGCATTTGTTTTATTATATTGATTCGATGGTGAGATATTGTTGCTAAAAAAATGTATGCATAACTGATTTCTTGTTGATCGTATTGTTTTAGGATCCAGTTTGAAAATACATGAAAGGAGCTATGCATAGTGTTAGAGGAGTAGTGATGTCAAAGCTTCAGTGAAAGAAACAAGTTTCTAAATCCAATGGTGGTTGGATATTCCAATGGTAGTTGAGCGAGGATTGACTGATCGTGGTGGCCTTCAATGAATGGTAGTCTGTAGATATCCGTAGAGAACAAAGTCTTCCAAGATGATAAGTAATATCAAGTCTCCTAGCCGATCGATATTAGCATATGTATATGAGGTTGAGTCTCCATATGGATGGGAGTTAGAAATCTATGTAAAATACCAATTGCTTGACTAATAGAAATTCAGAGCAGAGCAACAACAACAAGGGTGGTTTTTCCCTGGTAAGGGTTTCCACTAGAAATCTTGTGTCTCATGTGTGATTGATGTGATTGTGTGCATGTTTATTTTTTATATTGTTTCTTATCGTTCCAGTTATGTTATGTGATATACATGTTTAATGAGTTGTTGTTGACTTATGTGTGATTAAGTAATTGTGAAGTAATAAATTGGCAAAAACCATATATAGATCACACTACTGATTCACATCCCCCCTCTCAGTAGTGCTCAAAGGTTTCCAACATATAATTTCCAAGTATCCTATGTTGAGATTCCCTCAACATTCTTCATATATATTCCTACAATATCCTCCCAAGTAGAAAAATAATATGTTAACCAGATAACCTACTATAATATAAAATTAGACTTACCTCATCATGGTGACCTTCTCATCCAATAAATATCCTCATGGTCCATCTCCATACAAATCTTCCTTTATGCATCAGAGTGCCCAAGGATCGAACTTCATTACCAAGTTAGGTCTCTTCTTCCAGAGATTATACTAGATGTTAATCATTACATAATTATTTATTTATCCTTGAGTAAGTCAAATTATTCCTTTTAAGCATCACATAATCATACAAAGCATGTCACAAGATTATGCACATATGAATCTTATCCAAGAGTTACTTTCAATATGCATTCCTATGATTCTTATGCCACGATCTAGTTATATGTCTTATAATGAGCCTGCAACCTAACCCATTTCATTCCTTCATCCCTTAAAAAGTATTTTTCCATACTATATGGAATGTATATTGACCTTGTCATAATGCTTCTCTCAAGAACCTCCAAAATGGTGGTTTTTACAGGATCATGATGATCCACCTAATTAGCAAGATAACTACCTCTAACATAATGTTAGATAATGCGTAGATGAACAATATGCAAAATGGTCTATATATATTTAAAGACTAGATGATTTCTACAAAGAAACTTAACCAAGTAGACTCTAAGTATGCTACTATCACATGCTCCACTCTATGACAATGTAACTGCCCCTACCACATTTACCCACTTTGAAAATCTATCCAAGTTAAACATGAGCTGAGTGTCACTGTTATATGACCTGACCTCCACGTTCCAGTTATGGAAGTGGGGCCTACAAACCAAAAGTAAAATGGAATCCTTTAGAGACTAAAAATCACTTAGGATCCTACCAACCACCCTAGATGATCCAGATATTTTTACTTCAAGGATGCATATAGAATTTCATATAAAAAAGCATGTAACCAAATAACTTAAAACACATGAAAAAGAAGCAGAAATCATAAATAAACCATGAGATAAAAGGCACAAAATGATTTGATTCTGGAGTTCACCTAGTGTGGGGTTCATCTCCAAACCCAACTCAAAGTAAATAGGCTTGTATAAATACTTTGATTTGATTGCACAACTTTCAAAAGAAATGGGTCTTCCTTCTTGCATTAAAACCGCACCAATTCCATTTCTTGAAGCATCACATTCCACAATAAAAAAAATTGTAAATTCTGGCATAGCTAAGACTAATGCTTGGCACATTGCCTCTTCAAGATGTTCAAAAGCCTTCATTGCTTCTGGAGTCCAATAAAATTCATCTTTCTTTCATAATGATGTTATAGGTTCCTCTATTCTCCCATAATTCTTAACAAACTTGCGATATTACTCTGTCAACCCAAGAAATCCTTAAAGATGCTTTATGGTTAGTGGGATTTTCCATTCCTTAATGGATTTAATTTTTTTAGGGTATACCTTGACACCTCGTGAGATACATTATTACCCAAATATTCCACCTCATGTACTCCAAAGAAACATTTGTAGGCTTTTTCAAGTATGTGTTTCTCCTCCAATAGTTTGAGCACCCTATCAACATGTTGAACATGATCCTTCCAAGACTTGCTACAGATTACTATATCATTAAAAAATACTAACACAAATTTTCTAAGGAAGGTTTGAAAATGGAATTCATCAAACCTTGAAATGTGGAAGGTGCATTAGTAAGGCCAAAAGACATGAACAAAAAATTATAATGACCCTCATGAGTTTTGAATGTTTTTTTGGAATTTCTTCAGCCTTCATTCTAATTTTATGATATCCTGAATGAAAATCCAGCTTGGTGAAGTAAAATTTCTCCATGTAATTCATCCAACAATTCATCAATGACAGGAGTGGGAAATTTATCTTTAATAGTGAGCTTGTTGAGCTCCCCATAATTTGGACACATACACCATGATCCATCCTTCTTGTGCACCAATACTGCTGGAGTAGAGAAAGAACTTTTACTAGGTTGAATTATACCAACCTCTCGCATTTCTGCAACCATATGTTGAACTTCACTCTTTTGGGCATAAGGATATCTGTAAGGCCTAATGTTTGGAGGAACACTTCCTAGAATCAAGTGAATTGCATGATCATGATCATAAATAGGTGGGGGGCCTTTGGGAGTCTCAAACACCTTGGAATGATTGTCCAAGATGTTTTGGAGATCTGGAGAAATAGATGATTTCAATGTTTTAACCCCTAGTGAATATAATTGTGCAATTACACCCTATTGTTATTTCCTCAAAAAAAAATTCATGCCATTAGATTTGATTATCTTTCCTAGTTTCCTTATAATACTCCTTAATTCAACTTCTTTTCCTTCCCAATAAAAAATCAAGAAAAGTTCTTGAAAATTGAAAGTTATCAACCCCAAAGATTGTAACCATTGGATTCCTAGTACAACATCAACACCATCCATTGTAACGGAAAGAATTATAGTATTCAATACATATTCCCCCATGGTTATATTTATATTATGGCACTTTCCAGAGCAATTTATAGTTCCTCCATTTGCAACCATCACTTGACACTCTCGTGCTGGATATAGGACACAATTAAATTCCTTGGCTATCTTAGAATGAATAAAATTATGGGTACTACCTGAATCAATTAGCTTGATTATCTTTTTCTTCTTGATAAATCCTTATATCTTGAGATTTTTAGGGGTGGTAATTCCTTTCAATGCATTACAAGATATGGTCAGATTCATTTCTTCTTTCTCTGGGGTTGGTTCCTAGTGTACATCCTCCTCTTTTGATGTTTCTTGTTCCTCTTCACAATCTATGTAGAATAACTTCTTCTCAACACACTAATGACCTTTAGTGTATTTTGTATCGCAACTATAACAAATCCATTTTTCTATTTTTTCCTCCAATTGTTTTGGTGTCAACATTGTAGGTTGTGGAAGACTAACACTTCCATATTTATAGTTGTGAGTGGTAGACTTCCTTGTTGCCATAATTTTGCTTTCAACTTTTCTTTCCACCTCGAATGCCTTATCCAATGAATCAGGTTCCCAAAGGTGAACCTCATGTTGGATGTTATCTTTTATATCCCCTATGAATACATCAATCCTTTTCTCCTCTGGAATATCAGTTACCCTAATATTCAATTTTTGGAAGTCTTCAATGTGCTCCACCATTGAACCCTTTTGTTTGATATTTATCAATTGGCTAAAGAGGGTGTTTCTATTTGTATATTCATAATTTGCTATCATTTCCTCCATAAAAATTGACTAGGTGACAAGTGGTTTACAAGAACAAAGCCATCTATACCATACAAACTGAGTGGGTTATAAATATAAATATGTAACATGTACCTTTTGTTAGGCTTGCACATCTTGTAGATCAAAATATTGCACCATCTGCAGATCCATGTTACCGGATCCTTTCCATCAAACTTTATCATATCTGTTTTGGAATGTGGTGATTCTTAAACCCCACATTGGAGTCTCTAAAATTGTAAATCATATTCCTTTTTTCCTCATCATGATTTTCATGGATTGCCTTGTCACCACTGGGAATTATTTCTTGCAACAACTTTGTCAAACCTTCTTTCAAATCTTCCATGTCTACTTTTAAACCATTCATGTCGCCTTTTAAACCATCCATGTCACCTTTTAGTTCATTTTTGGTTTGTCTTTATGAGAGAGAAATTTGTTGCACTTGGTCCCATAATTTTGATATATCATGTTGCAATTCTTGCTCTTCAGGCGTCATAGTAGAGCTTTCTGAGGGATTAATAGGTGTAGAATTATTTTTCTTATGAGGCATTTTAGAACCCAATATTGATATTTATGCTTCAATATTCCCTTGGAATCACTTCAAAGTAATTTTTCAAACAAAATTTATGCAATTTTTAAAAGAAAATACACACATTTTTCTTGCTTTTAGGAGCTTGATCTTGAAATAGTTGTAACTCTGTAATTTCGGATCTCCAAGTTGTTATGTCCCTATACTACTAGTGTAGACCCTTATTGTTATTGGTGCAACCCCCTTATTGTATTTTTGTACCCATGTAATCCCCATATTGTTATTATTGGGCCCCATAGAAGCCCACTATTGTTCTTATTGTGCCCTTACAATATTATTGTTATGTAGGCTCTGATTATATTGTGACCCCTTAAACTCTTATATATAGAAATGAGGCCTTGTCATTTGTATCATCCAAGAATTGTTCATTTACATAATGTAAAGGAGGTTTCCCCCTCGAAGAGGCTAATTTTGAAGTAGTTGATCTATCCCTTCTTCTATTTTGTGAGTTGGTTGCATAACATTTGGTGTTAGAGCTTTGGATTCTAGGGTTTCATTGCTACAAACAGATCATCATGGAATTTTTACTATAAATTTGTTTCTACAAAGGTGCAGAAGCTGATATTATTATCATGAGGAGGGAAAATCATCCTACCTTCCTATTCGAGCATCAGATTTAAATTCAATAAAAAGTGGTTGAAAGAGAACATATTGTAGTATCTTGTATATCATTTTGGGGGCCTAAAACCAAAACAGTGACACATGGCACTCCGTACAAGTTCGCTCTACTGAACCAGTCTATAATCATGTCATCATGGGATACTAGACATAACTTTATCTTGAAGAATCCAAATTTGGTCTAACTTGCGACATTGGAAAGAAGACTCAGAGGTATACTACTAGACCAAATTTCAGACCTTGGAGATCCTAATTTATAGAGATACAACATATCCAACAGCTAGCTCCTACAAAGCAAGAAAAAAGTGTATTTTAAAAAAAAATTGTATAAGTTGTGTTTGAAAAATCAGTTTGAAGTGATTTGAGGGGCATAGTGAAGCATAAATATCATTTTTTGATTCAAAAATGACTCGAAGCAAGAAAATGGAAACACCTAGTAAGCAACCAGAAATATCTACTCTAACGCATGAAGAAGAGGAAGAAATGCAACATGATATATCAAAATTATGAGACCAAGTGCAACAAATTTCACTCGCGCAAAGAGTAACCAAAAATGAAATGGAATCTAATATGGAAGCTAAGATGGGTGGTTTAAAGAATGGTTTAAAATCATACATGGAAGGTTTGAAATATGGTATAGAAGTAAAAATCAAAGGCAACATGAAACATTTGAATAATGGTTTAAAAGCAAACATGGAAGGTTTGAAGGAAGGCTTGACAAAGTTGCTATAAGAAATGCTTCCTAATAGCAAAAAGGTATTAGATGAAACACATGATGAGAACAAACGGAATGTTAATCATGATTCAATATACTCTAAATTTGGATTGAAGACCCACCATATTCCAAAGATAGATATGAGGAATTTTGATGGCAAAGATTTGGTAACATGGATACTAAAAATGGAGCAATATTTTGACCTCCATAATGTGTGACACACACAAAAGGTATGCATTGCGCCTTTGTATTTAGAATCAAATCACTTTGTATGGTATCGATGGATTTTTTCTCATAAACCACTTGCCACTTGGTCAATTTTTATGGAGGAAATGCTAGCACATTATGAGGATACAAAGAACAACACCTTCTTTAGCCAATTGATAAATCTCAAACAAAAGGGTTCAATGACAAAGCACATTGAGGACTTCCAAAAATTGAATATCAGGGTAAATTATATTCTAGAGGAGCATAGGATTTATGTCTTCATAGGTACTTTAAAGGATAATATCCAACATGAGGTTCACCTTTGGGAACCTGATTCATTGGAGAAGGCATTCAAGGTAGCCAGAAAAGTGGAAAGAAAAATTATGGAAACATGGAAGTCTACCACTGACAACTATAAAGATAGAAGTGTTGCTGCTCCTAGCATTCCACAACCTCCAAGGTTGACACCACAATAGTTGGAGGAAAAAAGAGAAAAAGGGATTTGTTACAGTTGTGATAGCAAATACACTAACGGTAATAAGTGTGCTGAGAAGAAATTATTTTACATAGATTGTGAAGATGCGAAAGAAAGGGATCAAGAAACATCAAAAGAAGAGGATATACACCATGAACCAAACCCAAAGAAAGAAGAAATGATTCCGACCATATCTTGTAATGCATTTGCAGGAATTACTACACCTCAGACTCTCAAGATAGAAGGACATATCAAGAAGAGAAAGGTAATTGTATCTATGGATTTGGGTAGTACCCATAATTTTATTCATTGTAAGATAGCCAAGGAATTGAATTGCTTTCTATATCCAGCACCAAAGTATCAAGTAATGGTTGCAAAGAGAGGAACTATAAATTTCTCTGGAAAATGTCATAATATCAAGCTATCCATAGGAGGATATGTATTGAATAGTCAGACACTTTCCATTCCAATGGGTGGTGTTGATGTTGTACTAGGAGTTCAATCGTTACAACCTTTAGCCATTTGAAGTCAACGTTGGGAGGAGGTTTCAATGGATTTTGTCATAGGTTTACCCAAGTCCGAAGGAAAAAGTGTCATCATGGTGGTAGTTGATAGACTTACCAAGTATGCATATTTTTGTGCTTTATCTCATCCATTTAAATCTAGTACAGTTGCTACTGCATTTATGGAAACAATTCAAAAGCTACATGGAAACCCAAATATTATTGTAAGTGACAGAGATCACATTTTCACTAAAAATTATTGGACGAAATTATTTTCTTGTCTGGGTAATCAATTAGCTCATAGCTCAACTTATCATCCTTAATCTAATGGACAAACATAGATAGTGAAAAAATGTTTGGAAGGGTATCTTTGTTGGTTTGTATCTGATAAACAGACAAGGTGGGTCAAGTGCTTACCTTTGGCTAAATGGTGGTATAACACTTCCTTCCATATTGTAGAAAAAATGACCCCATTTATGGCACTTTATGGATATCATCCACCATCCATCGCATCATCTTTAGGAGAAAATTCTAAGGTTCAAGAAGTGGAAGATGACATCGAGCATCAACAAAAAGTTATGCAACTCTTAAACAATAACCTCACTTTGGCGTAGAATTTAATGAAACAACAGGCAGATCAACGTCACAATGAAAGAAGTTTTGATGTAGGTGATTGGGTATTTTTACAACTACAACAATACAAACAAATTTCCCTCAAGCAAGCTAAGAAGGATAATAAATTATCACCAAAGTACTATGTTCCTTTCAAGGTGTTGCAAAAGATTGGTACTATGGCATACAAATTGGAGCTTCCTGCATCTTCGTCAGTGCACCCAGTTTTCCATATTTCATGCTTAAAGAGAGTTATAGGTGACAAGCTCCTAGTTCAAACAGTATTGTCAAAACTTGATGAGAAAGGAAAAATCATATTTGAACCTAAAGTAGTCACATAAACAAGAACCTAACAACTACGAAATCGATCAATTTTAGAGTGTCTCATCAAGTGGAAGAACTTACCCGTTGAAGATTCCACATGGGAGGATGAGAATTTTATATAGAAGCATCTAGAACTACTCAAGTGTTGAGGACAACACTTTTTTTAAGGAGAGGGGCATTTTAGGTCCCTATACTACTAGTGTGGTCCCTTATGTTTATTAGTGAAACCCCCTTAATTCATTGGTGTACCAATGTAGTCCCCATATTGTTATTATTGTTTACCATAGAAGCTCACTATTGTTATTGTTGTGCCCTTACAATATTATTGTTATGTAGGCTCTGATTATATTGTGACCCCTTAGACTCCTATATATAGAAAGGATGTCTTTTCATTTATATCATCCAAGAATTGTTCATTTCTATAATGTAAAGGAGGTTGTCCCCTTGAAGAGGATAATTTTGAAGTTGTTGATATATCCCTTCTTCTATTTTGTGAGTTGGTTGCATAACACAAGTTCTTAAATTTATTCATGTGGTATCTCTCTGAGTCTTATTTCCAACCCCACAATTATGATCGTGATTGGATTCTTCAAGAGAGAGTTATGCCAAATCTCCCATGATGGCCTCATTATGGAATGGTTCATTAAAGAAAAGTTGTATGGGATGCCTCATGTCAATGTTTAAACCTTCAACCCTGAAATTGATACACGGAAAACTAAAGTTCGTGCACTTTCAACCATGTTTTACAGAATTCAAATCTGATGCCTGAAACAAAAGTTATGACAATTTTCCCTGGGTCACCTATTTGAAACAAAATTTTGGAGCTTTCAAAAACCTTAACTTCCTCAGATCATACCTCTGAAAATATAGTGAACCAAGATCTGAAATTTTTACAAGAAGAAAATCAAAATTTTGGCTCCATGTGGTAAAACTTTCAGCTTATGAAGCCTTGTATACAAAAATTTATAGCAAAAATTCCAAGATGATCTGTTTGAAAAAGCGAAACCCTAGAATCCAAAGTTCTTATACCAAATGTTATGCAACTAGCTCACAAAAAGATAGATCAACAACTTAAAAATTATACTCTTCGAGGGGGAAACCTCCTTTACATTACATAAATGAATAATTCTTGGATGATAAAAATGACAATACCTCCCTTGTATATATAGGAGTCTAAGGGGTCACAATATAATCATATCCTACATAACAATAATAATGTAAGGGCGCAACAATACCAATAGTGGGCTTCTACGAGGCACAAAAATAACAATATGGGGGCTACATGGGCACAACAATAAAAATAAGGGGGATACACTAGTATTATAGGGACCTAAAATTGTACTGATTTATGGTTGGGAGGCCTAAGCAACCTTGGACACGCAGTTGGAAAAACTAAAATAAGTATCGAAATTGACTAGTATGGCATTGTATGTGCACAAAAACTCGATTGCGTTAAAATTGTATAGTGATTGTTTTACATGCCTAAAGTTTTGTCAAGTAATATTCTCTCATTGAGGGGCACTAATTTAGAATATTTTTTATGCATGTGTGGAAATTACATTTTGCTTAAATATTCGTGAATGCACAGTGTGATAATAAGAATATTTATGGAATTATTCCCTTTGCTTATTTATTGTTGCATATTACTAAGTATAAGGATGAAAAATATCGAAACAAAAAGTTTACTTTCGAGTGGGGTATAACTCAACGTCAGGGTTTATGTCGCACTACTAGTTAGGGCCAATTGCTCAACACGGTCCCTGGGCAAGAAATGGTGGGGTTGGGACCTTAGGTTAAGAGAAGAAAATGATAAGCAATAGAGAACCCCAGGTCAGGGAAAATTTGCTTGCATCTAACCTTTAGTGTAAATAAGAAAAAAAAAAATGAAATATAAACCATTGGATATTTAGCAACAATATATGCATGCCTGTGCATTACAAGAAAAGAAGGAAAAGAAAAAATATAAGACAGGAAAGATTATTACCCAAGAAAATGCATTGTCAAAATGATGAAATTTAAGAAACAAATCAGTTAACGGATGTACAATTCCCATTAAGGGTAATTAAATATACAATTTCATTTAAAATACACACTATTCTACCATATGATAACTAAGAAAAAAAAGAAAAACCACTTGCTATCATCTTGGCAAATGTACAGTAATGGCTTTGCTAGGTTGTGTTATATTCTTTCCATGACTAGCTCCCCTAGTTAACCCGAGGTTTAGAGGGGGGGCGGAGCCCCCCCTTCATTGCGCTGATTTCGCAGTGGGGGGGTCACAGGTGATTTGAGGGAGTGGTTAGCCCCCCTCTACAGGGTTCGAGGTAGTGCCCCAGGGAAGTTTTTATTTTTTTGGACCCTATATTAGGTGGGTGGACCTACCTATGGTTTTCACACATGGTTTTGGGTGTGGTGGTTTTTCAGTCCATGGTATTGGATGCTTCGGCATGTATATATATGTATTGTAACATTTAAAGGAAAATAATGAAAAATCAATCTGGTAGTCCTAGTTTTAAGATCTAAGGAAAAATCTCTATGTATATTTGTTTTATGTGTTATGCTCTCACTATTGTTTATTTTTTGTGTTTTAGAATTCATATGCAGGTAATTTATGTACAGGGTTAAAACCTACATTTGGTATCAGAGTCATTTTGGCTTCAAGGGGACACCTTTGTTGCTGAGGGGTTTCGCTCGGGCCTGTGGTAGACCCTATTCAGTGGGAGATCTGCGGGATCAATTCTGGTGGTGGAAGAAGATGGAGAGCAGTGGAAATCTAGAGATCAAGAAATTTAATGGTCAGAGTTTTGAGTTGTGGATGTATAAAAACTCACTGTAGATCACCTGATAATGCAATGTAACTAAAGCAAAATACTTGATCTACTTCTACTATCAAACTTTGCAGAAGCTTAATCGATTTTGAGAAAGATCAAAATGAAAACATATAACAAAGAAGAAGAATAAAACACACATGAAACACAGAAGAATACTTTAGAGCTAGCCTCAGCTAAAAACCCCGCTATCTATATTATCATACAAGTGGAAATATCTTAGGATTACACAAAGCTTTAGCTCTCATAACCATCTAGCTCTCAGTACAATCCCTCTCACTACTCATAGACAGACTAGACAATTGATATGCCTTTCCCTCTATCCTCCAAGCCTCCTATTTCCTTGCATTGTTTTCCCTGAGTGCTCTTGCTGTAACCTTGTGTGACATTGGTCTCACACACTGCTCCAACACACTGTAAAACTTCACAATACTCAAGGAATGAATTCCTTCCGCATGCAAGAGATTTTCTTATAGGAAAATTCTTGCAATTGATAGTACATTGTCCCTACCTTTAATCTCAACTGGGCCTTTGTCTGAACTGACATGCATGAGTTATTTATGAGAGAATATTCAGTTATCTGGAGTACACTAGTTTCATGAATGCATGCATTAACTGATTGAACTCACAATCAGTTCTACAAATTGTTTGGAACTAATCTAACTAGACTTAACTTAGTTAACTGAGCTAACTAATTACAACTCAAATACAACTCATCCTTATCTCCTTAATTAAGGGATAACTTCCTCAATCAAAGGGATAATTCTTGCATGACTTCACAAAGACTTCATGTTTGAACTTCTCCAACTAATTAACTCAAGATGAATTAATTAATTATTTTTCAAACAGTTGGTAAGACTAAATTCAAATTTTAATTCAAGGACAAATTAAAATTGGAATATATCCTGAAATGTTATCCATAGCAATGCTATTTTTAGCAATTCTTGTTGCTATTTTCAACGCTCCCTCTCAATAAGAAAGGGATTATCTGCCACCCCGATCTTGTCTCTATGGGACTCGAATTTACACTTTGACAATGCCTTAGTCAAAATGTTTGCATCTTGCTCCTCGACCAAAATATACTGCAACAACATGATCCTCCTCACCACACAGTCTCTGAGATGAAGATACCGAATTTCGATATGCTTGGACCTGTCATGAAATACTGGATTCTCAGAGAGTTTGATACAACTCTGATTATCACAATAGATCACAGTTGGATCCATCCTCTGATCAAACAAACCAACTAGAATTTTCCACATCCAAATGGCCTCACTTGTTGCCTGACTTGCAGCCATGTATTCATCCTCTTTTGAGCTAAGTGCAACTGACCTCTGTTTCCTGTTGTACCAAGAAACTGCAGCTGAACCAAGGTTGAAAATTCCTCCTGATGTACTCTTCCGATCTAATGGACTCCCTACCCAATCTGCATCTGTGAAGCCCTGTAGCTTCACTCCCTCTGACCGTCTGTACCATAATCTATACTGAGATGTGCCTCTGAGGTATCTTAAAACATGCTTTGCTACCTTCCAAAACAACTTGGTAGGCTAAACCATAGCTTGACTCAGTTGGTTCACCGCATAGCATAAATCTGATCGTGTGTTCACTGAGAACATTAGTGAATCCACAAGTTAATGATACACAGTAGCTTCTACTACTTCTCCTGAAGTAGCATCCTCCTTCCTCCAGTTACCTGCTAGAGGAGTCTGCATGGGCTTGCACTTCTCCATGTGGAATCTCTTGAGTATCTCATTGGCATACTTGCCTTGAAACACAAACAAATCCCCATCCTTCTGCCACACTTCCATGCCTAGAAGGTAGTGTATGAGACCCATGTCTTTCATCTCAAACTCTTTTGCAAGGTCCTCCTTGCAAGAAATGATCAACTGATCATCACTTGTCAATACCAGATTATCAACATAAAAAACAATGATCAAGTGCTTACCTTCCACCATGATGTGGTACAAGTTCGCATCTGCTTCACTCTTTGTGAAGCTCAACCCGATGAAGTAGTTGTTGATCATGGTGTACCAAGCACGAGGTGTTTGCTTCAGCCTGTACAAAGCTCTCTTGAGTCGGCACACATGTGACTCATGATCGAAGGTCTCAAAACCTTCCGGCTACTCTATGTACACCTCCTCCTCAATCTTGCCATTAAGGAATGTAGTCTTCACATCCATCTGATGGATCTTCCAACCCATCTGTGTTGATAGTGCCAACATTGATCTGATAGATGAGTACCTTGCTACACGAGCAAAATTATCATCATAGTCGATCCCCTCGACCTGTGAGAAACCACGGGCAACAAATCTTGCATTATGTTTCTCCACACTACCATCAACATCTTTCTTTACCTTGTAAAGCCAACAGGAACTCACAACTGACTTATTCTCCAGTCTTGGAACCACATCCCAAACATTGTTCTGAACTATGGAGTCATACTCCTCCACCATAGCATCAACTCAAATCATCTGTCGCACTAATTCCTTAAAGGAAGATGGCTCAGTCTCAACACATTCCCCAACAAGGGCCATGTATCTAGTGTACCTATCAAGTGACCTCCTTTGTCTGCACTGAGAATATGGTTCTCCCACATTCTCCCTTGCATCCGACAACAATCTGTCAGCTTCTCTTGTGCACTTCTGCCCATCTCTGGAAGACTCTACTTGAGTGGATGTCTCCACTACTGGAACCTCTGCATGGAGTTGCTCTGCATCAGTCTGAGGCTCCTCCTCCTTAGGAACCAAAAGTTCCTCCACAACCTGTAGTTGGAGCTCCCTCTCAAGGGAAACTCGCATGGCCTTCTGCTCATCAAACTTAATATATATGCAAACCATTGTCCTCCAACTGGTAGGAAAATACACCTGATAGTTGTGGGGTGTATCAGTGCACCCCACAAGTATCCCCAACTCAGCTGTCAGCTCAAGCTTCTTTCAGGCATCCTTGGTCACATGGAAACAAACCGATGAGCTAAAGATCCTGAAGTGACCCACATCTAGTCTCTTCCCGGAGAAAGCTTCCTTTGGTGTCTTCATCCCAAATATGTGATGCGAGCTTCTTTTCTTCAAATAGACCGTTGTGTTGCATGCCTTAACCCACAAATGAAGTGGTAGGCCTTGGTCATGTAGCATCGACCAATATGCCCCCACAATCATTCTGTTCTTCCTCTCGGCCACCCCATTCTGCTGTGCATTATGAGGTGTCGTCAACTCCCGTTTAATTCCTTCCGCTGCACAGAAGTCCTTAAACTCTTGAGAGACATACTCTCCACCATTGTCGATTCTTAAGGCCTTGATCTTCTTTCCTGATTCTTTCTCAACCAAAGCTTTGAACCCACAAAACTTTGATAAGGTTTGATCCTTCTTCTACATGAAATAGATCTAGCATTTATGAGAAAAATCATCTATGAAAATCACATAATACCTTTGTTTAGCGGTGGAGGCTATTGAGAATGGTCCACACACATCTGTATGAACTTGCTCCAAGATTGCTTCAGCTCGACTATCTCGATCATGAAAGGAAGATTTTGCATACTTACCCAAGGTACAACATTTGCATGTGTCCACTTACTCAAGTTTACCTTTGGGAAGTCCGGTAGAAATATGTTGCATTATCTTCAAGGCCCCATGATGCAAGTGGCCCAACCTTCTATGCCATAACTCGCCAATATTTTTTTTTGCACCAATTCTGCTTTGGAACTCAATGCAGCACAGTCATCTGCCTCCAACTTGTAGAGATTCTTCACTTGAATCCCAATCCTCTTGGTCCGACCCGTGGCTATGTGTCTCAGGAATGCCTTTCCTTTACTGAAGAATACATCACAACCTCTGTCTTCTAACATTGTGATTGATACCAAGTTTTTATTGAGTCCAGGCACATACTTTAAATCAGTCAGGGTGAGAGGAGCTCCATGCTCCCTCTGAAACACAACCATACCTTCACTTAAAACACGGTACTTTCCATCATCGCCCATCTCTATGCACATCTTGAGGTCTTTCTCCTCCAAGGTACTGAATAAACTCTTATTGTCGATCATGTGGAATGAGGCTCCACTGTCCAGGTACAAAACACAATCCACCATCGATGAAACCATACATGCGATGAGGGTAAAAGCTAATTCAAACTAAAAGCCCAGTGCCTCACCTTCTGATCCTTTCGAGGATCCCTTCTTGGATTTCTTCAATGGACAATTAGTTGCATAATGGCCCACCTCATCACAATTAAAGCATCTCACTTTAGATTTTTCAATCTTCTTCCCACCATGAGAAGAACTTGATTTGGAATGGGAAGCCTTCCCTTTTCCTTTCCTTTCCTTACTCGCTAAGGCTAGATTTTCTTCATCATCATGCTTAGATGAAGAACCATCTCTGGTGGTCCTCCTGATCTCCTCCTGCATCAGATCCGACCACAGTCATTCCCAATCTGACAGTTTCTCTCTTCCATTCACCGAGTCCTGGTAGCTATGCTCGCTCTTAGAAAGATTGAGGAGAGCAAGACTCACCATATCATCGTCAGTTGTTGTTATTCCTACACTTCCATGCTCATCTCTGCAGGTGGTGAGCTTGTTCAGATATGTAGAAATAGTGTCACCCTTTTCACACTTGATTTTTCGAAGCTTGTCCTTGAGTGCCTATTTCCTCTGGTTGTTGTTGTTCTGATATAGGTCCTTCAATTCTTCCACATTGAAGATGGAGTCTCCTTCCCATAGAAGGAGACCCGAGACAATATGGTCTCGAAGTCCCTCCAGAAGAATCCTCCTCGCTCTCACCACACATTTCTTCCATTCCGCCAATTCTTGGGCATTAGCTATTTCTGGCTTGGGGACTTCTTGATCAATGGAAGCCTTCAAACCATTGTCTTCTAATACTGCTTCCATGCAATCCTTCCATGCTATGTAATTCAAGCTGCCATCCAAGGCATACTCGAGTCTCAATCCATTGAAAGTCACTGGTGAACTTTGAGATGTGATAAGAAATCGATTTTGTACCTGTAATCAAGAACTTCAAACTTCAAAATTTTCCCTTTTCAAAATGATGTTCACAACTCTGATAACCTTTGCTCTGATACCATGTAGAAATTCTCACTGTAGATCACCTAATAATGCAATGTAACTAAAGCAAAATACTTGATCTACTTCTACTATCAAACTTTGTGGAAGCTTAATCAATTTTGAGCAAGATAAAACAGAACACATATAACAGAGAAGAAGAATCAATCACACATGAAACACAAAAGAATACTCTGGGGAAAGACTCAGCTAAAAACCACGCTATCTGTATTATCATACAAGTGTAAATATCTTAGGATTACACAAAGCTTTAACTCTCACAGCTATCCAGCTCTCAGTACAATCCCTCTCACTGCTCATAGACAAACTGGACAACTCATATGCCTTTCCCTCTGTTCTCCAAGCCTCCTATTTCCTTGCGTTGTTTTCCCTAGGTGCTCTTGTTGTAACCTTGTGTGACACTGGTCTCACACACTACTCCAACACATTGTAAAACTATGAAATCCTCAAGGAATGAAATCCTTCTGCATCCAAGAGATTTTCTTATAGGAAAATTCTTGCAACTGATAGTACATTGTCCCTGCCTTTAATCTCAACTGTGACTTTGTCTGAACTGACATGCATGAGTTATTTATGAGAGAATATTCAGTTATTTGGAGTATACTAGTTTCATGCATGCATGCATTAACTGACTGAACTCACAATCAGTTCCACAAACTGTTTGGAACTAATATAACTGGACTTAACTCAGTTAACTGAGCTAACTAATTACAACTCAAATACA
>APFE031218311.1:30974-52613 GCA_000404065.3 Pinus taeda
TGGTTTTTGCACATGGTTTGGGCACGATGGTTTTTCAGTCCATGGTATTGAATGCTTCGACATGTATATATATGTATTGTAACATTGAAAGAAAAAAAATGAAAAATCAATCTGGTAGTCCTAGTTTTGGGATCCAAGGGAAATTATCTGTGTATATTTGTTTTATGTGTTATTCTCTCGCTATTGTTTATTTTTTATGTTTTAGAATTCGTATTCAAGTAATTTATATACGAGGTTAAAACCTACAGGCTTAGTGGAAGAAAACCAGAACTTATAGTTATTAACATAATATGCACATATTGGATCAAATAAAAAAATAATATTGAGAGGAAGTCATGTCTATCTAAGTGTTGGATCCTATCCCCAAAAATGGCGTAAATTACAAATGTAAAAGATTATTATAACTCAAACCTAGCAGAGGGAGGAGAAACCCTCGAATTTTTTCCTTTGGAAAGAAAAACTATACATATATAGAAGCAAGTAAAAAAGAAAAACTACTTAGTGAAAGGGGAAAAACCCTGACCTTTTGCCCTTAAACATGAACCGACGTGACATGTTCAGCAGAGGAAGGACTCTCCATTAACCAAAGTTGAATAAGTGAAGAATGTAACCTAGAAATGAGTGTGCATAGAAAACAAATGAGTTTGAGTTGGGTTGTGATGGGTCATTACCATGGTCGGAACTGATAGGACCATACTTGGACATCACCACGTCATTTAGGAAGAAGATTATTAACCTGTTAAAAAAATGAATTGGAAAGAAAACGAGAAAGCTAAGTTTAGAAAAATTATCCCAAAAGAATGACTCACCGAAAACATGCGTGAATGGGGTTTGGAACCCTTGTCTAGTAGAAAACACCTCGAGTAGGAACCGACCAAAGGTGGCATTCTAGAAAGAAGCTAGCAGGGAAAGAAAAAGAAAAGAGAAAAGTTATTATCCCTTAATTAAAAATAATAAACAAGTGAGAAAACCCTAGCAGTAACATGATAAAGGGAAGCAAAGAAAATTAACAGGAAATTGAAGCTCATACTAAAATCACTTGGGAATAGTAGCGCCTCAGCCTAGAAGCGTTGCTAGCAATACCATTAGTGAAGATGGTATCTGAGGCTAAACGACCCAAAGGTGGTAAATCAGAAAACACTTGTTCAGCTCATGAAGACCCTAGAATTCCAGAGGCTAGAAACTAATACACATTTTAAAAACAAAACAAAAAGACTATGAACGGGTACACGACCATTACCCACATAGAACAGCCCAGGCCACAATGTAGTCGTGCCGCAATCGGAGGCGGTCAACATAGTGGCTCATGGTCATGGAGGAAACCCTAAGGCAGAGCGGTGGCTCCTCCTCTTCGTGTTGCAAATGGAAAGCTCTCGAACCAAACCCCTGAGGTAGTTACCATGCTACTACGTCAAATGTTTGGGTCTGTCGATCTGGCAGGGTCTGCCATATAGATGGCCAGATCTAAATAGGAAATCCAAACCATTGACCCATCACCTCGAGATTCTAACTTGAATGTGCAAAGAAATTCCAAAAAATTCAAACGAATTTCGTATGTCAATATCTTACTAAATGGGATGATTGAAACGGAAAAGTCTACCAAGCTGGAGGAATTACCCAAACGAATAGCTGGAATCCAAGCAAAAAAAATTCAACAAATCTTTAAAAAGTAGTGCTTAAATCTGGAAGAAGTAGTTAAAAAAAAGAGGAAATTTGTTTTTTTAAATGTGAGGGTTACTCTCTTAAAGGAATCCTTTAATGGGTGTGTGACACATTCCGTGAGAATTAATAATATACTCTTTACAATAAATTTTTCTGCTTTAATATTTTCTTTATGTATCACCGCCTTTATTTATTATTTTATGACTTATATATCTTGATCTTATAGGTATTTAACTATTTGATTGTCTTACGCAATCCTTACACGTGGTTTTTCCTTATATATTAATTTATTTGCACAAAAGGAAAGGACTCAAATATTTGAACTTATGGTACAACTGATATATAAAATTGAGCGAACTTTTTGATTATTATAATAATCTTTATATGTACACTTAGCACGCAATTAATATATATTTTCAATAAATTTATTATTTTATTCAATGAACTTTTTGCTTTTCCTTATATGTATACTTATACTTATGTGTGGAATTTAATGATTTTCTTATTTGCATATTTTATTATTCATTTACTTAAAGTTTAAAATATACTACATTCTCAACAAATTTATGCAATGTTCAGAATTTTGAATTTTTTTAATGAATGGTGGAATAATTTTACATTAAATAATTAGAAATTGAATTTAAAATATTTTAAAATGAGGGATCTTAAAATTATATACATTTTAAAATAGTTAATTTTAAATTCATTTATTAAGTTTTTTGGAATTTGTAAATATTTTAAAATTTTTTATTCACTATTAAGAAGGTATAATATTCATTAAAATCTATTAAGAAAATAAAAAATTAATTAGAATTATTTAACATTTTATTTCTAAATTCTAGAAATATGAGAGAAGCATTCTAAAGATTAAGATCACCATAGTTTTGTTGACTTAAAATGTTAAGAAGGTTGATTACCATAATTTTCTTGACTTAAAATGTTAAGAAGGTTGTCAATATGACAAATATTTGCAAATTAGATTAGATTGGTATAAGTTAGACAACTTAAGATATCTTAGTGTGGATTGGTATAAGTTAGACAACTTAAGATATGTTAGTGTCAGTATCTGCATACTTCCATCAGGGATCAAAACTCACTCTTTACATTTTCATAGTAGGGGTCTCATACTGAAAATGTTGCATCATTCCGTTAGGTCATGATATACTCATCCACTGATGGTTGTTTTCTCTTCAGAAAATCTTTCCTTCATAGAGTATACTTGTTGATCCTTCTTCATATTGTCTTCAGTTATGGTTTCATAATCAATCTGCAGTTCATTTCATTAGGTCATAGGGCATGATTTCATTAGGTCTAGGGTTTCATCACCAAGGTCAAGAAACTGATTTCAAAGTGTAAATAAAGGTCAACAAGGGTATGACGATGATCAATAAATCAAGCATGATGGCTTGTAAGTCATAGCTACTAAAATTATTATCTTTTTAAACTAATGTAATTTTCACTTCAAAAACATGTTTTTGAGGTGAAAACAGAGTATTTTAGTTTATTTGTATTTCATATGTAATTTTAAGTTCCTATGTGTAATAATTGATCTCAGCTACACCAAAGCATTTCTCCTTGCTTCTAGACAGAGAAACACTGCAAAAATTCAGATCAAATTGAGCATTTATTCACCTACAAAAAACCCAAGAAGGAAAAGGCATTAAAGGAGAACAAGAAACATTGAAAAAGTGGGTTTTTCAAGTGAAAAATCAAAATCTTCTTTTATTTAAGCCCTCATACTTCATTTTCGAATTCATTATCTTCATTTGTCAAGCAAGAAGTGAAAGGGAGAAGAAAGAAAGGCAAGTTTCAGTGAGTATGAGCGAAAAAAGCTCGGCATTGCACGTTTAGTGAAGAGGCACTGTGTTTTTGGCTTAAACAGACTGGCATTGTGCTTTTGGAGGCAGGCGCTGCACTTTTAACCTGGCGCTGCGCTTTTCCCCAATTTTCCTAGAACAAAAATGAACAGCCGCTACGCTTCTGAGCGAAGGCGCTGCGCTTTTCCTAGAAGTGACCAAAAACCTCCAAATCTTCCAGCATACCTCAAATTTGTTTTACTCTCCATTATTACAAGTAAGTACATGTCCTTCATCTTGGTTTTGGGTTGCTAAATCTAAGTTACAAGCATCATTGGTCATTTGTAATCTCAAAACCCTAAATTCTACCTAAACTACTCCTTCCTATTCCTCTTAGCACCTAGCCCTACAGTCCTAAAATTACCCTATCCCTTTTCCCTCTTTCCCACTATTCCTTCACATTCCCTTTTGTCTCTCTTCCCCAAGAGCTCAAGACATAAACCCTTCTTCTCATTTCCCACTCCATTCATTTCCTAGTTGCAAGCCCATTTTTCATCCCCTCATTCCTCATTTCCATACACCTCAACCTTGCAAACATGGACCTAGAAGACCAAGACTATGAGGAGGAGAACATAGGCAGTGATACCTCAGCTAATAGAGCCATGAAACTGAGAAAACCACACAAGGGAGGTAGGATTATCAGAGAAGAGCCATCAAACCTTAGGGAATTGCAGGCCTTAGAGTTGGCTGTCACATGCTTCAGGTACCTTGGCTGTTATAAATTCTGTGAACAGGTTGAGAGATTGCAATATCACATGGAGCTCACTAGAATTTTCGCAGCACATCTTCATGACAACAAGGTGACTCTTGCTGGGGTAACTTTCACCATTTCATCTTCTATTATTGCAGATGCTACCAGGATTTGTAATGTAGGGGAGAAGTGGTTCAAGTGCCAGGATCTAGATAAGTACTATTATGAACCTTATATCAAACCCCAGTATAGAAATTAGGTGAAGAGACTATTTCCTTCAAGTTTCTTGAGAACAAGTATGTCCCCACGATGAAAATCATCATGAAGTATTCCACTTGTGAGGGTCGGCTCTCCAGGTTGTATACTTATCATCTCAGGCTCCTCATGCATTTTACCAAGGTGAGGATGTTAAACATCCCTTATTACTTGTTCAAGAGTATTGAGAAGATGGCTTTTATTGTCCAAAGGAAGCCTTACCCTCAACCGATAAGCAACCTTTATCATTACTTCCTGATCAAGGTCATTGTGCTTCATCATCTCAGTCTCCTTAACATCCCTTGGGAGACCTTTATTTCTCATGAGATCTTCAGGGGTCCTCAAATTCCTCCACCACTGCCTCAAGAAGCAGGAGGACCTTCTAGCCCAACGAAAACAGATGAGGAGGCTAAGGAGACAAGAACTACTAAGGTGCCTATTTTCATGACATATCAGAGGGGCACTAGGAGATCATTTGCAACAGGTAGGCAAGTTTTTTCTCCACAGGATGTGGAAGGGGCCTTGCCTTCTTCATCAACTCATAGGGAAATGCTAGCTCCACAAGATGTGGAAGGGGATTTTCCTTCTTCTTTAGCATAACAAGTACAGGTGCAACAACTGCACAAATGGAAGGAAAATATGCCAAAGCAGAGTCTTGATGATGAGGAGGAAAGGGATTTTGATTTGACTGAGCATGATGAGTCGGAGTAGCGTCATACTCGTCACGGAGTTGAAATCATTGACTTAGAGGCTCAGGATGAAGAAACCATCAAGGACATCATCATACAAGAGAGGGAAACTCAAGTACAATCTTTCGCAGACAATTTGGCGAGGGCCAAATATGTTATCACATATTTGGAGCAAGAAAGCAAGCAATTGAGCGATAAACAAGTCCTCATGGAGCTAGAAATGCTCAAGATGAAACGACAAAGTGGCGAAGAGGCACCTGTCACTTTGAATCCTATTGAGAAGGAGATTGAAGAGGATAGAGAAACTTGGCTTGAGAGAGTCAACTTGCACCTTGAGAAGCTATTACAGAAGGCCAACAGAGATAATTAGATGATCAGACACATGGCTTATCATTACAGGACCCGAAACAAGATTGCAATATGAGGGTCAAGAAAATGAAAGCTAGGCTAAGGCAGGCCTTGAAAGGCAAGAAAGAGGAGGATAGACTTATAATGCTGGCTAAAGCCTCCCTGGATCATCAAAGCACATGATGGTGGTTCTTCACACCAATTTTGGGCAAGTTTTAAACAAATTTTGTCATTTGCAATTTTGAATTTCATTACGTAGAAAAACTGCCTAAAAGCACAGCGCCACCGGCGCTACGTTTTTCCTAGGGGCACTCATTGAAGAAATGGCTTGCATTTTTGGATTCAGAGTGATGAGGACATGTACCCTAGCAAGTTTCAAAAGTTTTGGAGCTGAACTGGTCCACCAAAAGGTCAAAAAAACACCCTAAAAATGACCTTTCTGCCACTTTTTTGACACACAGAAGCAACCTTGGGAGAATCAAGTTTTGAGGGGTCAAATGAGCTCCAAATTCATAAATTCTAGGTGTTCTAGAAAGTAGACTTTAATACCTTTCCAATGAGCTATCATGGGATCAATTTGGATGTCGGAAAGGTCTCCCAAAGGGACGTGAAAATGGCACTGCACTTTTCACAGTTTTTGCTCAGGGTTGCTATTTTTCTTGTTTTTTACTATAATCATGGATTCTCTCTCATGGTGGATAATTTACCTATGTAAATGATGTCATGGCTTGTAAATATGATGGATAAATAGTAATATAAGGTAGATTCATTTCTTAGGAGTTAGTTTGAGCCCAAACGAATCAGTTTTTCACTTTTAGAGGCAAGTTGTTGAGATGCCTATATTCTTGTTTTCTTGTTCACTGTTGGTTAGATTAGATCCTAATCTTGGGGATTCGACCCCTAAGGATGGGAGGATTTTGAAACAATTCCTATATCTTCTTCTTCTTCCTCATTGTAGGGGGTGGGACTCAGTTGGATGCTCAGACCTTGATTGTACATCTTTGTAAGCAGTTTGGCAGGAGACTAATAAGAATTGCAGCTTTTTTTATGGGATCCATGTGGTATGGAGTTTTAGTATAGTTTCTTCTTTTGTGCTCATAGTTTTAATTTTCTGTATGTTTTATTAATCATTCTATTGCTTCTTAGTGAATATTTTTCAAGTTGATAGGCAAAATCCATCACAACACTACTCTGCTTTGGGTAAATATTCACATTTATATGTTTTCTATTATTTAAGAAGGATCCATGATTGTCACATGCCCTTCTTAGCTTCTCACTAATCTTAAACATCTCACCTCATCAAGCCCTAAAGTTCTAAATCCTATGCCTACCTTGCCCCATAGAACACCCTACATTTCTGACATTATTTCCCAGACCTAAATTGCCCAACTCCTCCTGATCCAACAAAACCTCAAAATCCAATCAAAACTCTCGAGCTACTATACCTAGCCTAAAATCCTTTACCTAATCCAGTCACCTTGACTGTGATCCATAAGGAGAGAGCCCTCTCCCGGCCTAGTAGGGTTAGCTACTTGGCTAAGCTTGGTTTGTGGTTACCCTGGCATTGCCTCCCTTCAGCCTAAGGTCAATCTAGGTGATAACATAGCGGTGAACATACTTGGGAAGAAAGACTAATCACCCCGATAATATCTTTCATTTAAATTCTTGAACTTTGGATGATGAGTTTTAGAATTTACTAGGCTGAAATAGAAAGTTGTAAAGCAATATAAAAAAACTTCAAAATTTGAGAACACTGACTTCGAGAAAGTACACTAGGGCCAATCATGATCCCAATCCCACCCTAGTAGTGGATAATCCTAATTTGATTTCAAGAAGACTCAAAAAACAAGAAAGTTCAGTCAGTCCCGCATCTTCAACAAAAGTAGATTCCTGCCCGGATGAGTAGTTATTCTTAGAAGATCTCTCTTTTGATTTGTCATTTGACCTTACTTTATTTAGAACCAAATCTAAAAGTTCACTTGACGATATAGTTTTAGACCCGGAGTTTATTGCAGATCTCGAATTTCAAAAGGTGAACCGGCCAATTGATGAGTATATTCTAAATTCTCCTCATCGTCTCTTACTACTGCTAAGATCCCTGAGTTTTGTAAAACAGCATCCACTACCGTCGGTTCATTATTATTCCCATCAACATCTAAAGTTCATTCCCAACCCCAGTTTATACCTACCCATCCCTTTCAACGTATCATATCCTATCAAACACCTATTACCCCTACTTCTCCATCAACCACTCCATTAAACCCTAATAGTCCAATCGTTGTTTCAAATCCACCTCGAGTCATGGCTGCCTGGTATGCACCCCTTTTTTTACCTCAGAATCTTGGTGATATGCCCATTGATTACCAAAGTAAAATACCTCTTTTTAATGCCACTCAAAACATTACAGCTCACCATCATGTTGATAGAATGAATGACTTCTTTGACCTTCATGAGGTAGAGTTAGAAGATGTGACTATGAGATTGTTTCCAAAGCTTTGGAGGTGAAGCTCGAAAATGTTTCAAAGCTTTACCCATAGCCTCTATCACCACTTTTCTAGTCCTACATAGGCAATTCTTGGATTGGTGGGAAGTAAAGAAGAATCCACTCTAAATTCTGTCTAAGTACGAAAACATCAAAAGGAATGCTGGTGAAAGTGTGCAAGATTATTGTGTGAGGTTTAAAGAAGTCTATAATGCTATTCTGGTAAAACATTAAACCACCAGAGGGGTTAGCCTTGCTCAAGTTTCCAAATGGTTTCCACGCTGATATGGAATATCAGTTACAGGAACGTGATCCCACCACACTAGGAGACATGCAGAAGAACGTTGTAAGCGTAGAAGCCAATCTGTTGGCCAAAAGAGCAAGAATGATATCTAAAAAGAGAGTGACCATAAAAGAGGAAGCATATCCTTCAGATGCTAAGATGGATACCTTGATCCGAACATAAGAAGATGGTTGACCGGCTGACCATTACAGATAGACTTGAACCACCAATCAGGAATCCAAATTTTAGAGGACAGTAGCAGCGCCAATTCTAGATCAAGCAGAGAGAACAAAAGGCACCAGACCAGCACAACAAAAGCATATCAGAACTCCTTTGCAACAGAATTAGGTTCAGGGAATGGAAAGAGAAGATGATGATGATCCGGTAATTGAAGCAAACCATTTTTTCACTGCTGATGGTATGCCCATTTTTCTAATGGAAGATGAAGAATATGCAGAGGTCCCAGACACTCAGAGGGATGAATATTACATATTAGCAAATGATGCAGTTTTGGAGGCTGAGTCTTATGATTATCAATGAGGTTATATGAATGCTTTGATAGCACAACAGAGGCAGTATTATTTGAGGAGCAGAGATGCATCGATCAATCCCATTTAGAAAAGAAGAGATATGCAATTAAAGAATGACTCCTCAAACATTCAGAAGAAAGGGAAAGAGCCTGATGATCTGAGTTCCAGCAAAGTACCATCAACAAATAACATTGCAAACGAGAAGAATAATCAGCAAAATGCAGCGAAAGAGCAAGTAGAGAAGAAGGACCTTATTGTCAAAGAGGTAGAAAAAGTTTCATCCTTTAATTTAGATAGTGAAATTGCTAAATTAAAAGTGTCCATTCCTTTGACTGAGCTAGTAAAGAATAGCAATTATAAACACCATGTGTCGAGAATTTTGCAAATAGACCCTTTGTCAGACATGGTAAATGTCAAAGATGATCATCCTGAACTCATTTTTGGTCCAGCCATAGAAGGTCAGTTTGAAGATAGTGAAGTTCCTCCCTTTTATTTGAGTCTTAGATTGCATGAATACATTCTCCATAATGCCATATTTGATTCCGGAGCTTCTCATAATTTGATGCCTAAAGCCATTATGGAGAAGTTGGGCCTGGATATTAACCAGAAATACCATGATTTAGACTCATTTGACTCCGGTAGAGTTCGTTGCATTGGTCTTATCAAAGATTTGGTAGTGTCTTTAGATCAAATCCCAACCAAAAATGTTTTGATGGATGTGGTTGTTGTTGATATTCCATCACGATTCGGTATGCTTTTGTCTAGATCGTGGGGTGCTAAACTCAAGGGCACTTTACAACTTTACTTCTCTTATGCTACCATTCCCGTTTTCAGTCAATTGAGAAAATTATACAAGGAGAAGAAAATGAAATACATGATCATCACCAAAGAGAAGCTATTGAATCATCCAATAAATGTTGTACATACTGATTTAGAATCATTTTTTTTGTACTCTGATAACGGATTAAATGATGTAAATATTTAGATTGTATAAGTAGATGATGTACTAGAAGTTTCTAGAAATTTTAGGACAATCCTTAATCAGGAAAAAGAGAAAGTTGTAAATTCTTCTGAGCAGCAAAAGGTTAGTGAAGAGCAGAAAAATGAAGTAATCAATTAAGGTAAGGAAGGGAAGGAAACAAAATTTCAGCATCTAGAAGATGAAGCCAACCTTTGGAGCATGGACTTTGATGGTGTTGTGGGTAAAGACGGTGCTGGTATAGGAATTTGGATTTGCAGCCCTGCTTTCCAGCCTACCAAAGTCCTAAGTAATGTTAGAGTATGTTCTTACAAGTTGGCTTTTGATTGCTCTAATAATGAAGCATAGTATGAGGCTTTGATTACAGGTCTTAAAATTTTGAAGAAACTGAATGCAAAAAGGATTTTTGTCTATGGTGATTCAGAGTTGGTGATCAAACAGGTAAAGGGAGAGTATCAAGCAAAGCATCTACAGATGGGAGCCTACAGAATTGCAGTCCTAGATATTTTGAGAATGTTTCTTGAATATAGCTTGACAACAATACCCTGAACTCAAAGCATTATTGCAGATTTACTCACCACTGCTGCAAGCAATTTGAAGATCCTAATGAACTCCAGCAACAAATTTCAAATTCATTTCAAACATCGGCCTACTGTTCCAGATAATTTAAGATAATGGCAAGTGTTTTGGGATGATAATGAAATCAATGCCTTTTTGCAGAATGAAGGAAAATTCGAGAACGTTTCCATTGATGATGATTGTGATACCAATGAACAAGAGATTGAGGTGAATCAGATGGAGGTATTACAGCTGAAGGATAACATTATTCCTAGAGGTCTCATACCTTTAGAGGAGATTTTTGATCAAGATGATGTGGCTAGAAAATTGAGCTTGGTTCCTATCGACAAAGGAGTTGAAGATGTCAATCTCGGAACAGCTGACAAGCCCAAGCTTGTAAAGCTATCAAAAGCATTGTCTCCTAAGGTAAAGGCCTAGTATGTTAAATTATTTTTTGAATTTTCTAATGTGTTTGCATGGGATTATTCAGATTTGAAGGTGTATGACAAGGATATAATTCAGGATACTATTCCTATCAAGCCTGATCAAAAGCCATTCAGACAAAAGTTGAGAATGATCAATCCAAAGTTGTTTCCATCCATCGAGAAAGAGGTAAATAGATTGTTCAAAGCTGGCATCATTGTTCCAATCGGATTTTATGATTGGATTTCAAATTTGGTCCAGGTACGAAAGAAGACTTGAGAAATAAGGTTGTGCATAGATTTTCGGAACCTCAACAAAGTATCCTTAAAGGATAACTATCCACTTCCAAATATGGACCATATTCTACAAAACGTAGTTGGAGCATCATGGATGTCACTACTTGATGGTTACTCGGGCTATAATTAGATCTTGGTACATGAAAAAGACCAAGACAAAAATACCTTCACAAGACCTTGGGGAACTTTTCAATATGCCAAAATTCCATTCAGATTGAAGAATGTCGGAGCCACTTTTTCAGCGAGCGATGGACATCGCTTTTGCTAATGAGAAGGATGTTTTCTTGGTTGTTTACTTGGATGATTTGACGGTATTTTCTAGTTCTGATGATGAACACTTGCACCACTTAAGGATTGTCTTTCAGAGATGTAGAAAGTTTGGGATTTCTCTCAACCCCATGAAAAGTCTTTTTTCCATGGATGAGGGTAAGCTCCTTGGTCATATCATTTCTAAAGATGGTATCCACACTAATCCTTCAAGGGTGGAGGCAATTCAGAATATAGACTTTCCGCAAAGCAAAAAGTTGATTCAGGCTTTCAATGGTAAGATGAATTTCTTACGTAGATTTATACCCAATTTGGCAGAACATTTGCATGAAATGACTAATATGTTGAAAAAGGACAGCGTTGTGAAATGGACCGAGGATGCCTTGAAGTCATTTAATTTGGTAAAGTTTTCTTTGACCATAGCACTAGTCTTGATTAGTCCTGATTACACTCAAGATTTCATTATATTTTCATTTGCATCCGAGCATACCATGGTTGCGGTATTGATGCAAAAGAGAGATCAGATTGAGCAACCCATTGCTTTTTTCAATAGGACTATTCAAGATGCTGCCTTGTGGTATAATATCATTGAAAAACAAGCGTTGGCTCTCATAAGAGCATTGAAGGATTTCAGAGTGTACATTATGCATTCACACACCATAGCATATGTCCCTAATGCAGTGGTAAAAGATGTTTTGATGCAAACTGATTCGGAGGGAAGAAGGGGTAAGTGGATAGCAGTAATGTTGGAATATGATTTGGAGATTAAACTCGCTAAACTAATCAAGGGACAAGGCTTTGCAAAACTGATGGTAGAATCAAATCTAGACATAAATCTCATAGCAGCAATGTTAGAGGATGAGGATGATGGCTCGCTCATTCAAGTCTCTGAAATGTTTCTCCAATCACCGTGGTATTCTGATATAGTTTAGGTTCTTCGACATCTTTCGCCACCTCCTGGAATGTCAAGAAGTAAAGGTAGATCATTGAAATTAAAATCTACAAAATTTTGCATTCGAGATAATGCTCTTTATTGGAAATATCTGAGAGGGGTTCTTCTTAATTGTTTGGTTAAAGACGAAGCTCAGCAGGTGATGCACGACTTTCATAAAGGTGATTGTGGTGGTCATTTGTTTTGGAAAACAACAGCTAACAAAGTGTTGAGAGCAGTATATTATTGGCCAACTTTATTTTCATATTTGTATAAGACAGTGATGAGTTTCCATGAATGCCAAGTTTTTCAAGGAAAAGGGAAGCTGCTTCCTCTTCCTTTGAAACCAGTTGAAGTAAATGCACCTTTCTAGCAATGGGGACTTGATTTCATAGGGGAAATCCATCCTATATCATTAGCACAACACCGATGGATCTTGAAAGCTACTGATTACTTCACCAAGTGGATTGAGGCCATTCTGACAAGGCATGCCACAGATACGATAATTATTCAATTTTTAGAATCTAATATCCTGTCGCGTTTTGGTTTCCCTCACAAGATTATAACAGATAAAGCAGAAACATTTAAGTCCAAGAAAATGGTGGAGTTTTACAACAAGTACAAAATTACATTGGGTCATTCCACAGCATACTACCCGCAGGGCAATGGATTGATCGAGTCATCAAATAAGTCCTTGGTGAATATAATCAAGAAAATGTTGGAGGCAAATAAGAAGAATTCGCATCAAAATCTTGTTAATGCCTTGTGGGCCGACAGAGTGAGTAGCACGAAATCCATAGGCATGTCACCTTTTGAGTTGGTTTATGGTATTGATACAGTATTTCCTATGTCACTTGCAGTCCTGGTCATGATACTACTACAAGAATATGGCAGCGAAGAGGATGATATTCAGCGAAAAATTAATCAAATGATTCACCTTCAGCAAACAAGAGAAGATGTTTCTCAAAATAATTTTGGATTGCAAGAAAATATAAAGAAGATCTATGACCGCAAAACCAAACCTGGTCTGTCTGTCCCCAATAATATTAATTCTCGGCTGACCACGTCCTATAGGAATTATAGGAATCAATAGCAATAAGCCCTGTTTGAAGGCATTCATATACGAAACGTCTTGATATAATACCTGGAGCCGGAGATTCAATCAGTCGAAATTCGGAAAGCTGAAATTTTACCCTTACCATCGAGCCTGCTTAGCTCCGAGGTTAGAGCATCGCACTTGTAATGTGATGGTCATCGGTTCGATCCCCGATAGCTGGCTCTTTTTCCATTCCTTTCTCATTTCCATAAATTCCACAAAGTTTTGTTAGGATCAAGATGGAATGGAGAATACTCTTACGATCAGAAAAGTTTCAGCTGGAGGATGTAGTGATGCGATGGGATGCACGAAATGAGGAGAAAGGAAAGCATGGTAAGTTCAAAAATCTATGGAAAGGACCATACAAAATCTCAGCCTATCAAGGATAGAATGCCTTTTCGTTGAAGGAAATGGATGGTCCGGATTGTTCAGGAGGGCCAGCGAATGGTAGGCTCCTGAAGCACTACCACTTTTGAGATTGTTCCTTGAAGTTACTTCACCTTCATTATATATACCAGTTTGATTTCCATTGTAAGGTTTCAAGTACACTCTCATTTGAGCTTGGGGCCCAAAGTGAAGGCTATAAAGTTTGAATGATTAGTGTCAAGTTTTGTTGATTTGGTTTATAGTCAAGTTTTGAGTCAGTTTGGTTGAGAGTCTTTTTTCAGATGTATTGAGTCATTTTTCATATTTTTTAGTTTTGACCGTATTTCCCAATGGATAAGGCACTTGGTCTATGGTGTTCTTGACACCTCCAAGGAGCCGCCATCCCCAATAAGGCCAATGTTAGTGTCAGTATCTACATACTTCCATCAGGGATCAAAACTCACTCTTTACATTTTCATAGTAGGGGTCTCATACTGAAAATTTTGCATCATTCCATTAGGTCATGATATATTGATCCACTGATGGTTGTTTTCTCTTTAGAAAATATTTCCTCATAGGGTATACTTGTTGATCCTTCTTCAAATTGTCTTCAATTATGGTTTCATAATCAATCTGCAGTTCATTTCATTAGGTCATAGGGCATGATTTCATTACGTCTAGAGTTTGATCACCAAGGTCAAGAAACTGAATTCAAAGTGTAAATAAAGGTCAGAAAGGGTATGAGGATGATCAATAAATAAAGCATGATGGCTTGTAAGTCATAGCTACTAAAATTATTATCTTTTTAAACTAATGTAATTTTCACCTCAAAAACATGTTTTTGAGGTGAAAACAGAGTATTTTAGTTTATTTGTATTTCATATGTAATTTTAAGTTCCTATATGTAATAATTGATCTTAGCTACACCAGAGCATTTCTCCTTGTTGCTAGACAAAGAAACACTGCAAAAATTCAGGTCAAATTGAGCATTTATCCACTTGCAAAAAACACAAGAAGGAAAAGGCATTAAAGGAGAACAAGAAACATTGAAAAAGTGGGGTTTTCAAGTGAAAAATCAAAAACTTCTTTTATTTAAGCCCTCATACTTCATTTCAAATTCATTATCTTCATTTTCCAAGCAAGAAGTGAAAGGGAGAAGAAAGAAAGGCGAGTTTGAGTGAGTTTGAGCGAAAAAATCCTAGCGTTGTGCGTTTGGTAGAGAGGCGCTGCGCTTTTGGATGAAACAGATTGGCACTGTGCTTTTCACCCGGCGCTGCGCTTTTCCCCGATTTTCCCATAACAAAAATGAACGGCCGTTGTGCTTCTAAGTGAAGGCATTTCACTTCTAAGTGAAGGTGCTGCGCTTTTCCCAGAAGTGACCAAAAACCTCAAAATATTCCAACAGACCTCAAATTTGTTTTGCTCTCCATTATTACAAGTAAGTACATGTCCTTCATCTTGGTTTTGGATCGCTAAATCTAAGTTACAAGCATCATTGGTCATTTTTAATCTTGAAACCCTAAATTCTCCCTAGTTCTACCTAAACCCTAACTCCTTCCTATTCCTCTTAGCACCCAGCCCTATAGTCCTAAAATCACCCTATCCCTTTTCCCTCTTTCCCACTATTCCTTCACATTCCCTT
Organism: Pinus taeda; assembly: GCA_000404065.3. Lineage (NCBI taxonomy): Eukaryota > Viridiplantae > Streptophyta > Pinopsida > Pinales > Pinaceae > Pinus > Pinus taeda. Next base: position 46,329 of record APFE031218311.1, read on the forward strand.
TTGTCTCTCTTCTCCAAGAGCTCAAGACACAAAACCCTTCTTCTCATTTCCCACTCCATTCATTTCCTAGTTGCAAGCCCATTTTCCATCCCCTCATTCCTCATTTCCATACACCTCAACCTTGCAAACATGGACCTGAAAGACCAAGACTATGAGGAGGAGAATACATGCAGTGATACCTCAGTTAACAGAGCCATGCAACCAAGAAAACCACGCAAGGGAGGCAAGATTATCAGAGAAGAGCCATTAAACCTTAGGGAATTGTAGGCCTCAGAGTTGGCTGTCACATGCTTCAGGTACCTTAGCTGCTATGAATTCTATGAATAGGTTGAGAGATTGCAATATCAACCAGAGCTCACTAGACTTTTTACAGCACATCTTCATGACAACATGGTGACTCTTTTTGGGGTAACTTTCACCATTTCATCTTCTATTATTGCAGATGCTACCAGGATTCCTAATGTAGGGGAGAAGTGGTTCAAGTGCCAGGATCTAGATGGGTACTATTATGAACCTTATATCAAACCCCAATACATAAATTAGGTGAAGAGACTATTTCCTTTCAAGTTTTTTGAGAACAAGTATTTCCCCATGATGAAAATCATCATGAAGTATTTCACGCGTGAGGGTCGGTTCTCTAGGCTGTATACTTATCATATCAGGCTCCTTATGCATTTTACCAGGGTGAGGATCTTAAACATCCCTTATTACTTGTTTAGGAGTATTGAGAAGATGGCTTTTATTATCCAAAGGAAGCCTTACCCTTAGCAGATGAGCAGCTTTTATCATTACTCCTTGATTAAGGTCATTGTGCTTCATCATCTCATTCTCCTTAGCATCCCTTGGGAGACCTCTATTTCTCATGAGATCTTCAGGGGTCCTCAAATTCCTCCACCATTGCCTCAAGAAGCAGGAGGACCTTCTAGCCCAGCGAAAACAGATGAGGAGGCCAAGGAGACAAGAACTACTGAGGTGCTCGTTTTCATGACATATCAGAGGGGCACTAGGAGATTATTTGCAGCAGGTAGGCAAGTGTTTTCTCCATGGGAAGTGGAAGGGGCATTGCCTCCTTCATCAACTCATAGGCAAATGTTATCTCCACAAGATGTGGAAGGGGATTTACCTTCTTCTTCAGCACAGCAAGTACAGGTGCAGAAACTGCACAAAGGGAAGGAAAAGATGCCGGAGTAGAGTCTTGATGATGAGGAGGAAAGGGATTTTGACTTTACTAAGCATGATGAGCCGGAGCAGCATTATACTCGTCACGGAGTTGAAATCATTGACTTAGAGTCTCAGGATGAAGAAACCATCAAGGACATCATCATACAAGAGAGGAAAGCTCAAGTACAAGCTTTGGCGGACAATTTGGAGAGGGCCAAATATGTTATCGCATATTTGGAGCAAGAAAATAAGCAATTGAGCGATACAGAAGTCCTCATGGAGCTAGAAATGCTTAAGATGAAATGAAAAGTGATGAAGATGCACTTGTCACTTTGACTCCTATTGAGAAGGAGATTGAAGAGGATAAAAAATCTTGGCTTGAGAGAGTCAACTTGCACCTTGAGAAGTTGTTACAGAAGGCCAACAGAGACAATCAGATGATCAGACACATGGCTTATCATTACAGGACCTGAAACAAGATTTGTAATATGAGGGTCAAGAAAATGAAAGCTAGGCTAAGGAAGACCTTGAAAGGCAAGAAAGAGGAGGATAGACTTAGAATGTTGGTTGAAACCTCCTTGGCTCATCAAAGCACATGATGATGGTGCTTCACGCCAATTTTGGGCAAGTTTTAAACAGATTTTGTCATTTGCAATTTTGGATTTCGTTACACAACAAAACTGCTGAAGAAATGACTTGCATTTTTAGATTCAGAGTGATGAAGACATGCACCCTAGCAAGTTTCAAAAGTTTTGGGGCTAAACTGGTCCACCAAAAGGTCAAAAAATGCCCTAAAAATGACCTTTCTGCCACTTTTTGGATACACAAAATCAACCTTGGGAGAATCTAGTTTTGATGGGTCAAATGAGCTCCAAATTTAGAAATTATAGGTTTTATGGAAAGTAGACTTGAAGACCTCTCCAATGAGCTATCTTGGGATCAATTTGGATGCCGATAAGTTCTCCAAAAGGAACCTGAAAGTGGTGCTGCGCTTTTACCCAATGGCACTATGCTTTTCATAGTTTTTTCTCAAGGTTGCTATTTTTCCAGTTTTTTACTGTAATCATGGCTTCTCTCTCATGGTGGATAATTTACCTATGCAAATGATGTCATGGCTTGTAAATATGATGGATAAATAGTAATAGAAGGTAGATTCATTGCTTAGGAGTTAGTGTGAGCCCAAATGAATCGGGTTTTCACTTTTAGAGGCAACTTGTTGAGATGCCTATATTCTTGTTTTCTTGTTCAGTGTTGGTCAGATTAGCTCCTCATCTTGGGGATTCGACCCCTAAGGATGGGAGGAGGTTGAAACAATGCCTATATCTTCTTCTTCTTCCTCATTTTAGGGGGTTGGACTCAGTTGGATGCTCAGACTTTGATTGTACATCTTTGTAAGCAATCTGGCAGGAGACTAATAAGAATTGCAGTTATTTTTATGGGATCCATGTGGTATGGAGTTTTAGTACAGTTTCTTCTTTTGTGGTCATATGTTAGAATGTTTTGTATGTTTCATTAATCATTCCATTGCTTCTTATTGAATGTTTTTCAAGTTGATAGGCAGAATCCATCACAACACTACTCTGCTTTGGGTAAATATTCACATTTATATGTTTTCTATTGTTTAAGAAGGATCCATGATTGTCACATGCCCTTCTTAGCTTCTCACCAGTCTAACATCTCACCTCATCAAGCCCTAAAGTGCTAAAGCCTATGCCTACCTTGCCCCATAGAACACCCTACATTTCTGACCTAATTTCCCAGACCTAAACTGCCCAACTCCTCCTAATCCAGCGAAACCTCTACAAAATCCAATCAAAACTTTCGAGCTACTATACCTAACCTAAAATCCTTTACCTGATCCAGTCACCTTGACTGTGATCCATAAGGAGAGAGCCCTCTCTCGGCCTAGTAGGGCTAGCTACTTAGCTAAGCTTGGTTTGTGGTTACCCTAGTATTACCTCCCTTCAACCTGAGATCAATCTAGGCGATAACAAGATAAAAATGTTTTTAGTTTTCCACCCTCTTAGTTGGTCACCTCTTTATAATGTTATTTTTATTCTGCAAAATGATCTCCTTCTTTATTCTCTAATGACCCTATCCTTTTGCCATTCTCACTTGAGTTGCAAATAAGAATTTCCAAACAATTTTAGAAAATTTCTTAACTTTCATGTTGTATAATTTTTTATATAAGATATCTGATCATAACTATATGTTCAATGAAAAAAGCTCACCTCATCCCAATTTTTTTTAACCTTTGATACATATTTTAAAATAAACAATTTTTAAAATTTATTATTTAAATTTTCTTTTTGAAATATTTTAAGTCTATCATTTATTTTAATTTTTTTATTTAAATTGTATTATATCCAATTTGAATAAGTTAAGGTAATTTTAGAAACTTTATATTAAAAATTATAAATTAATAATTTGTAGTGCATTAATTCTTAATACATAATTTATTTAGTTATTAAAAATAAAACAACAATTTTTTCCCTATCAAAATCAATAGAATATATAATAAAATCAAATTATAATAATATATAAAATCCATTTAAATAGAAACTTAATATTTTATATTTTTATATTTTTTAAATGGTTACAATTGCTATTTTAATTTTAAATACTTTACTAATCCCAACCAAATTAGTAATTATTACCTATCCATTATATTTATTAATTTAATATTTATGATGAGAGCTCTAGAGTAAGATTATTGAGGTGTTTAAGGTTTTTAGTGAACATTTCAACCATTCAGAAATACAGTACATGAATGATGATACAATACCATTGAATGTGATTACAAAGAGTGCTGCACCATATAAGAAATGAGAGTTAGAAAAGAAATGGAGCTTGATTTGGATTGTAAATTTAAATTATTATAATAACAATTTAATATTAATTTTTAATTTGGAAAGAAAATACAGTTAGTTAAGGTTATTATATATTATAAAGTAATACATAAATATAAATTAAGAAATAAAAATTAAGAAAACTGAGTTTAAGTTTAATTAATTGACAAAATAAATAAATTTAATTAAAAATATTTAATCAAAAATAGTGAATTAATGAAACGGATTAAATAAAGATAGATAAAATTAATTAAGGTATAAGATAAATTATTTAGAATAAAATAAAATATATAATGAAATAAATAGGGAAAGGGGCGTTCATTGGTTAAATAAATTATTAAGGAAAAAAATATTGGGATATTATTTAAAGATTAGCGTGTGAGGTTTAAAAGGGTAAATATTTTAAAAAGGGAAAATTTAAAATAATATAAGGAATTTACAAATTATTTTATAGAACACAATAGAATTTTAATGAGAGGAAATAAATGGAGAATAAAAATAGATGAGAAAGATTAATAAAGGGGTTAAAGGTGATAGATAAGATTAAGATGGAAGATTAAGTTAATGAGATTAGTGAAATAATGAATTTAAGTTTGGATTGAAATATTTTAATACAAAAATGAGAAGAGAGTTTAAGATAGAATAAAGGGTAATAGGTATTAAATCAGAATTCAAAGAATGTGAAATTAGAATAGACTAGCAATAAACTATTAGATTAGAGTATTATAACTATCTTACATCTATCTAATTCTGGATCTATCATGTGCCTAGAGGGATCAAATATATTGAGATGTAAAGATTTCCTCAAATTATTTTTCCAAAGTTATTTAATCTAATAATATTAGATTTAATAATAATATTAATATTAGATTAATTATTTTTTCATGGAAATGATAAAGAAATTTTATAATAAACTACCATCAAATTAATATTTTCAAATATTACAACTTTGAATATTTTGTGTTTAAAGATTTTATATCCATTGATATGGTTTTTCTTTCAAAGATTTCATTTTTTAAATATTAATTAAATAAATATTACAAAAAATTGAAGTAGGAATTTCATGTTTTATCTTGAATTTTATTGTAGATTTTTATCTATATGGTTATTTTCATTTTTGTATTGGGTTGACATTATTATTATTATTATTATTGGATAAATAACATAATTACACATCTTTTTATTCGGGTTGTATGACAATAGTAACTTGGAGGACGTGTCTTCTTACAAGTACCTAGGAATTGATATTCATCACAAGCTCAAGTGGGACAATAGCATTGAGAAAAGGATTAATGTGGGGTGGAAAGCTTATTTTGGTCTTGAAAATAATTGCAAAACGGAAAACCTCATAATGTGGGATAGAAAGAAGTTCCTCTTCGAAACTTTAGTCACTCCTATTATCTTATATGGATGTGAGGTTTGGGGTTGTAGCATCTCTACAGAATCTTGGAGAAAGATTGAGCAAATTTATAATGTATTACCTCAAAATTAAAAGAAATACACCATATCCTATTCTCCTTATAGAAGTGGGTCTTTCCCCTATCGAAAACCTGGCTATGACTACGCTTCTGTTGTACAAGTACAAACTCAATAACATAGGAGACCATAGACGTCCTCTTCTAGCTTTAAATTCCAGCCAAAACCACCTAAGGCTCAAACGAGGTTGGTATAAAGACACCAGAGCCTGGTTAAACCATTGGGAGGTCGACGAGAATGTTGCATTGCAAAACATTAAAAACATTAAAAATATTGTTACTTCTAAGTTCAAAGAAAAAATAGATTTAGCAGCTAAAAGAAAATTAAGATATTATAAGGAGGTCATCAACCCCACCCTAGAAGATCAAAAGTATCTCTCTTTTTTAACTAGCTCAAAGAAGAAAATTAATATAGCCAAGATTAGAATGAATTCTCATGAGCTCCATAGTGAAATGGGTCATTGGGCAGTTCCTAAAACACCATGGATGGAAAGGATCTGTCATCTTTGTGAGAATATAAACATCGAGGATGAAAACCACTTCCTCTTAAAGTGCCCTGTGTACAACCACATTAGATCTTAGTTTCATAATCTTTGTTGCAACACTAACCTTCCTAGCCTTTCATGATGTCAAAATTATAGTGAGCTTCGGAGGCTTCTCTCCAAGTTTGAGCATAGGAATAAAATCTTAAATCAAACTAAATAATTCGTTTCTTTAGGTCAGATAGACCAAAATTTGGTCTTAGTAGACGCTAAAACTTGGAGAGAAGCCTCCGGAGCTCACTATAATTTTGACATCAT